>WYDI02027864.1:9137-44261 GCA_009867235.2 Psittacus erithacus
TGAAAGTCAAAAACACAGCACTGCACCAGCTACTAAGAAGGAGAAAAATGACTGCTACTGCTGAACCCAGGACAACCTGTCAGCACACTGAACTGAATTGAGCTGCAGACATGTCTGGGGAATGCTTTGTGTATAGGATGCTTAATGATAAAAACAAGGCAGGAAAGTGCTTAAGAGTCAGTCTAGGACAGCAGTGAACAGCAGCTAAAAAGTGTTGAGGGCTGGAGTCTGCTCAGCTCTATGCTTTTCTGGCCAAGCACTATACAAGTGCCCCTGCACTTGTATGATATACAACTATGGCTAATAGAGAATCTCTGTAGCTTGTGGTTCAGACTTGGTTTATCTGTGACTGGCTGTGATGGTGTTGATCTGGGACAGGGACAAAAACCACCCATGGGTTTTTTGCAGTTGATATCAGGATCAGTCACAGGTTAGATCCCTCAAACCAGATAGTGTAGGATGAGCTCTGTGCTAAAGCCAAAGCTCAGCTTCCTCTCATCAACCACTTACCTGCAGAGTCTTCCCCCTACACATGCAATACAGCTCCACCTCATCCTGGCAATCACGCCAGCTGGGTGGCAAAACCATTGAGCTGAGCCCAGCACAGAGCTCTCACAGATTTCTGGCTTCACATGCATATCCAGTTTACAGCACACAGTCTGCAGGGAATTCAGAAACCTTCCTGTTCTGCTGCTGGAAATCAAATGCAGAAATGCAGCTGCTAAGATTTTTGATGCACTGGCTTTTCTACATGTGATGCATGCTGTGCTGGGTGGGATGACATAGATTCCTTCTGGCTTGTCAGGCTGCATAGATGCCTGCATCTCACATCTGCGCTTTCAAGTCCTGCTTTTGATGTGCCTGTGTTTGTGAGTAGTGTGTAGAAATCTGATCATCCTCAGTTTTCACTATCTGGTGATGTTCTGTCTGCACACAGGTGGAAACCTGTTAAGTCAAATATGTGACTGATCATGCCCTCTTCAGAGAAAGGTCTCTCACCCCAAAGACAAAAGTCCTATCATGTGTGACAGTCCCACCACTTCATGCACTGGGATTAATATGTGCCCTGGCAGGAACTCCCTGGCATACTGCAGCTGTTGTTCACACAGTGCATCTGAGAGATCTTTGACTCTACCTGTCTTCTGTGGGGCAACAACAGATTTGTCTTCTGTATGGTAAGAGTCTGCATGGCAAGGTGCCAGTCTGTATGCTGGGGTCCTTGGGGCAAAGTGGGATATACAGCTATGTCATATCCAACAGCCTCTATGAGAAGCCTGCTGCCAGTGATACACCCACAGCTGAAGCTGAGGGAGTGTGCTGCAGCCACAGTGGATTTGGCTCTGTGCTTCAAACTCCATCTCTGCACATGCACAGTTCCTAGACATCCCAGCCCATCCACGTCTTCCTTTTGTTCCTCCTAAACAGTCAGAATAAAAGGCAACTGAAAACTGTGAAGAGTTGGATGGCAGATGCCAATCACTGCCTGGACACCGTGGCTGCCACTCTGTACCCCTGAAACCTCTCTGGCACTTGCACCACACTTGCCCCAGTCACAGCCTTTTGACAGATAGGTCTGGCTTTCTTTTTATAAATACCCCTCCTTATACTCGGAAACTAACGCCCACAGGGTTACAGAGGTTACAGTTGTTAGTGCGTAGTGGAAGAAAAGGTGTGGTTCAAAGAATACCCGTTTCTGATTTTTTTTGACAACCTCAAAAGTAGCAGCAGTGCTGGGCCAACGCCTAAAGTCGGTTTTACCTTAGCAAACTCATAAGAAGAACCAGTTGCACACCTGTAGCATGCTCTACACTCCTGAGTAACAAGATTTGCCCTATGGTGCAAACATACAGGAATTTAAGCTGGTTTTGCACCTTCTACACACAGCGCTGTAATTTCAAGCCTCACTTCATTTTTTACTGGGAGGCTTGTGTGAGAGAGCCAAAAGCTGATGAAATTCAGTATGTCATACCCATTAAGGGGATGATTTACTGAGGAGGCATGACTTTTTAATGCCAAGCTGATGCAGCAGAGATTCAAGGGGCTCTGGTGTTTACATTGTATATGAGCTCCTGTTGTAGTCAGGCAGCCTCATTGAGAGATCTTTGCAGCAGAGACTCTGACAGTCTGCTTTGGAGAGCTGCACCAAGTCCTTGGAGGGTGGGTGATGCTAGGAAGCTTGTATGCTGCTAGGGGAAACTGCTGCTGAATTAGTAGGCGCCCTGGCACATCTGCACTGGGACTTCATTGCTGAAGGGCACCTTAGACAAATGATGCAGACAGGAAAGCAGGAACTGTTTTGCAAAGCAGAGATAACATTGAACATAGTACTCTGTAAATGGTTTGATTTACTGATGTGCATGAGCAGGAGCTGCCATTTAAGCATCTCAGAAAAAGGAAATAGGTTGGAGGAAGAGGGGGAGGAAAAAGGCAACAGGACAAGCAAACAGATTGGCAGATTTTATTTGGATCAGGATGCAATGTCCTGGATTTTCTGTGTTGTCGAGATCTGTGATCCCACATGGACACTTCGGATGTGAGTTCTCTGATTCAAAACAAAATGCCTGTATTTATTTAACAAGATAGGCAACTTGCATAATCTTGAGACTCTCCTGCACGGGAATTCCTTCATGTATGCAGCTGGAATTATCCTGGGCATGCTAGGCATTATCTAGAGCAAACCGGACCCTAAGCCACTGATCTCAACTTCAACATCTCTGTGTAATGAAGTAACTGCAGAGCAGGTGTGTGATGGTAGAGTTGTCACCCCATGCTCCATTTCTCAGGTTTTCTCAAAAGCCCCTTTTGCAAGAAGGTCTCAGAGGTCTGCATGACTTCACATGAGGTGAACCCGAGCCATGATATGAACCTCAGCAAGCAAGGGAAGACATGCCTCCTGGCAGCAGGGTGTGTCTCCCTAAGAGCATCAGGAGAACCTCTGCACAGCTGAGTTTTGAGCCCTTGCTAGACATTTTGTGATCTACCTGACTGTACCTCAATGGGGGAGCTCACAGAGCTGCACCAGCTGTATTTTGCAATTACGTATTTCTTCATTTTGCTCCACTTTCCTTGTGTCGCTAGCCTTTACTGGGGAAACTGAGGTTCATATGTGGATGATGATGTGGGTGATGGTACCACTTTGCAGCGGCCAGGCCATGGAACCACCTTCTGCAGAGTTAGATGGTTATCTCTGATACCTTTCTTGAGGCATCTTCTCTGAGTTTTGAAGGATACTGGTAGGTGTAGAAAGCCCTCTCCAATCTCTGCTGCTGTATTGTCACAAGCAGCTTAATGTTTTGGAGAAAGGAAAGTGCCTGATGAAGGCATGACATTCAGTCTTCAATTAAAGTGAAATATTTAGTGGACACCTTTTTGCTTCACCTTTTCTCAAATAAATTCCCTGATACACTGAAAAATGAAGTATGGAGCTCTCTGAAATTTCCAGGTATGTATACACACTGAAGGGGAAAAATCCAAGCTTTCCCCCTTCCTTTCCTGCCAGTTTTTCAGAACCTCTTATGCATCATAAAGATGGAACAGACAACAGAAAAATCTACTGGAAATCACCTGTGAAAACACTGACTTTTGAGCTCTGGCACAATTTTCTCAGTATAAATAGATCTTCCTATAAATTGGTCTTCCTATAGACACCTAGGATTTTGGCTTGTGTTCAGTAGTTTCCATTCACTTAAACAATGCATTTGCAGCCTCATTTTCCAAACACTATTTCCATGCCCTACTTGGTGCCAGGAATGTATTTTTTGAAGGCGCATTTTTGAAGCAACCACATGAATTGGGAAGATTCTTTAACATTAAAAGACATCCCTTCCATTGTCTTTCCTCCTGACACTGGCAGCTTTGATCATTTTGTAAGCAGAGCCTACCCATGGAAAGATAAATGGTGTATCTTCACCTGGTGCTGGTGTTAGTATAGACATATTTTAACATGTGAGACTATATATGGGAAGTCTGTCTGCCCTGCAGTCTGTAGTGCATGAGAGTGATAGCTTTTCTAGAGCGAGTTTGCTGAGTGGAAGCAGGTGGACCTTGACAAAGTTCTGTGTACTCCAGGTTACCAAGATGTAGGGTGTTTTTGAATGAAACTTCAGTGCAGGCAAACCTGCAGGCTTCAAGTTTGAGATATGCAAATATTTGATAATTCTCCCCCAGCTTTGGTAAAGTATGTGGCCAAATAATGGGAAGGAAACAGATACAACTCAGTTCTGGACTGATCTTGTGGGCTCTTTTCATTAATCTCATTTCTGCCTTGATCTTTGTGTTCACCATTTAAAAAGACATCTGCCATGTCTACTTCCTTTAAAGATATTTTGAGATGAAGTGACAAAAACATACTGTATGAGACTCAGATATTAAGACAAATTAAATATAGATAGAGATACCTACATGTAATGAACATGAGTGAAATTCACACAATTCTACAGAAATAAATGCCAAGACTCCTGCTGCCTTGACTAGGTGGGGGGGTTGGAACTACATGACCATTAAGGTCCCTTCCAACCCAAACCATTGTATGAATCAATGAATCTATGACTCTATGACATTGTATAAACTACATACAGCCAGGCAGTCCCTTTGCTCAGGATTTCTTTAAAGGCCAAGAAAGCAGCAGCCACAGTGTTGGTCATCAGCCTCCTGTTACGCACCTGAGGTGATTCATGCTTCATACATTTTGCTCCATATGAAAACAGCCACTTGTGCTCTCAGTCTGCTCCCCAGCAGTTTCTATTGAGTCCAGTTTGCAGTATTTTCTATTTGCACTGTTGCAGTTGGCACTTTGCTGTGTGGACCAGACCCACTTTCTCATCAGCACTGTGCAAAAGCAGCAGGAAGGGAAACCAGAACACTGTGAGCTGCAATTTAACATGGCATCTCAATAACTGCTTGAGGGCACTGTTCCAGGAGGCAGGGCTAGCCAACATCTCTGTCTGCTTCTATCCAGAGGGGAAGGTGTAACTCCCTTTGAAAAATAAACGATGTGGTACATTTCTGCCACATTAGTGAGAAAAATTGGCCCAACCAAGGCTCTAACAAATGCCAGAGATGTCACAAAGGTGGTTGACAACAAATTGCTTTGTTGGCTCAGCTGCCTGAGAAACTGCAGCTTGTACCAGTCTGAAGCATGTGCTTAAAATGTGTTATGAATCAAGGTCTTATTACTGGAGCAGAGCTATGGAGTTAGATCTGGCCCGCTTTAGTAAGTGGATCTCTGTTAGAACAGCATCAGGCTCCCAGTAGCTGTTCCTATTAGCACATGGCAACACAATTTAAAAAGTGCTTTGCTTCTGCCAGCTGGCTGGTGGAACGACAGCTGGGGATGTGTCAGGTAATTCTTTCGCTTTGAAATTTTATTAAACAAAAAAAAATAAGAAAAAAAAAAGAAATGGAGACTGTGCATTCCAGGCCTGTTTCCTTAGAAAGCTTCTCAGGAACCCAAAGGTATAGAAACAGGAGGAGGTTGGCATATTATTTATGAAAAGGACATCTGGTGTTTTCTGATTGTTCTATGGTTCCCTGATAGTGGTTAGTTGTAACAAGTTATGTGCCATGGTAATCTACAATTTGGGCACTTATTCCTAGAAAAAACATTTTCTGTTAGGACACCATCTTTTATCTCCTTATTAGAGGAGGTCTTGCTAGAAGCACCGCTGGTAGGACAAGAAATCAATAATCACCTTGTGATGCCAAAATCCTTTTGAAGAAAGGCGGTATTTACTCTTCAAAGTCTAATCCATTAATTTGGAATGAAGAGAAGGAACCTCTTGTAGTTAAAAACTTTATCAAGCTCAATCACAAAATCAAATGAAAACTATATTCAAATGCAACTTACTTTATAAGGTGAATTATTACTGCATTGAATAAGAAATTATAAATAGTCTAAAATGAAAAATCAGATTCTATCTGCTCTTAGCCTTTTTTCTTGTTAGCCACTGGATTGCAAATAGTCCCTACTTCCATGTCTGCTACTGAATTTCAATTCTTTATTATAGCATAATTGAAGGGGGTTTATGGTCTAACTAAAGGGAATTTCCAGAGGGAAAGGAGGAGTTACTATGTGTGAAGCCGGACTCTGAGCTTTGCTTTTAAGTTTTGTTTTTGGGTGGTTGGTTTTTTCTTTTCTGAGAAGGAAAAAACCCCAAAACAACAACCGTTCCCTTTTACTGGTGCTTTTTCATCTGGCTGTGTAGGTGGTATGTTGAAATAATAGTTGATAGAGATTAAAGGAAGTATGACTGCTGTGTAACTTCTATCAGGAGGGGGAATCCCAGATCTTTAAAGAGCATGCACAAATAGATATGGTTAGTGTTATTAGATATAGATAGTGTTATTATAGGGTTCAAAAGAAAAACCAGCCCAAAGAAACCCCTTTTCCCAAAACCTCCCCTAGATTTCAGGTAAGTGTAAAAGTGGTCCAGGTCTTTGGCTGGGGAGGTTTCTGATGGCATTGGTGTATGGTGCAAAGACTGAGCTCTGCATCTCACCCTCTTTTCGCCCCACTGCTCTGCACTGAGTCTGAAGAAATCTCACTGGGTTAAAGCGCATCCTGCGGAGATGCACAGCCTTGTTCTGGAGATGCAAGGAACTGTGTCTGGTCACTTCCCATGGTATTCTGTCCCATTTATCAGAGAGCACTGCTGAAAACTGTCTCCTTTCTTCCATGTTCAGTGTGTCTGGACTCAGCAGAAGCCAATGCATCATTTATATACAGGGAATACACCTATCTAATACATAAGAAACACCTATTTCAACCTTCTCACCTAAAGTAAAGTAATCTTTAGTTCCTGGTATTTTTTTCCATGTAAATTCAGGGCACAAAAAAGGTGTAACTCCTGAAAACCATTCTTAGTAGAATAACAGACACATAACATGAATCCTCCTTTCTATTTAGCCCACATCTAACCCACAATCTGTTTCCTTCCCTTAGAAATCATGATTTTTATCATCTGTGGCCCCTAGATACCTGCAGCTGAGTCTTCCCACGTGCCCAGTGCTGAGCAGCAAGACACCTAATACATGTGTGGCTAAAAAAATGTGCTAAAAGCATGGTCCCTCATGGAGACTCTCCCAAGAGTCTCAGCACAGCAAATCTACAATGGGGACAGCCACCTCACATCAACAGGTCCTTCCAGAAAATGCTACTGTACCCGAGATTTGCTTGTATCTTTTTTTTGTCTTTGCTGTTATCTTTTTCACTATTAGATGTCAATTCAGCAGCTGTAGTCCTTGACTCCACAGCTGATGGCAGGTACCAGCCTGTCCTTGTCAGTTCCTATGAGCATCTTGGTTGCTTTGGAGAAAAGATGTGATAAAGAGAGGAGGGGTGGAAAATGGTGAGGTCTGTACTCCCACTGAAAGCAGGATGAGTGTATGGAAAATACAGTTACATCTCAGAAGGAAAGCAATTGGGGAACTGGGCTGGCCGTGGGGAACTTGGCTCTCAGCAGGAAGCCCCAGTTCCCGGTGCCAGAGCTATTTTTGTCTTTTAACTGACAGCTATAGTGGGTCAAGCAGAGATAAAATCCTGACACAGGGCCCAGCATGCAACTGCTGCCATGTACCCTGCCACAGGTCATGCTCAAGGCCACACCAGAGCTGGCAAGGGCAAAAAGCTGCTGTGATAGCTAGGAACTCACCAAAATGGTTTGTTTGTGCAATTAACCTGCACATGGTCACAGGAGACTGAGGAGTGATTTAGCATGATGAATAACAGCTAGAGCAAGTAAATGACCAAAGAGCAGAGCAAGTCCTAAACTTCACACAGGGTGGTGTTTGCTCTGGTCTTTACAGGTTGCTGTTGCAGATAGTTCACAGTTTCCTTTTCTGAGATTGCTCTGAAGAATACGCACATGGGAAGAGTGTGGGCAACATGAGACAACAAGAGTGGCTTTACTGGGGGATCAGAGGTCTGTTGAGTTCAAGATCCAGCCTCCTATGGTGGCTAAAGACAGTCCCTGTGGAAAAGAAGTGTAACAGAGGCAGCGCACAGTATTCTCTTCCCAAAACCTCTCCCTGACTCTGTGAGTCAGCAGATCAGGGACTATTTCAGCATTGATCTTGCTACTGCTATGCATGAATGTGCAAAGATAAAATGATTTCCCTTCCTACATGTTGCACCATATACGCACTCATAGTTGCTGTATTTCCTTAAGTGCTGTACTTGGAGCTCATGCTGTGGTCATTCATTTGTATTTGAAATCTCTCACTTCTCCAGCTCTCACATCAGTTATAGGATAACTTTCAGTGTTCTACAGGACATGTTTTTGTTTCCTGGTACAGCATCCAATGCCTTGGAAAATTCTAAATCCATCATGTCTGGGCCAGACATGATGGAAAGGTAGTCACAAAAGCTGGAACTCAGTTTGGCAAACAAATCATGTTGTTCTGTGAGAGATAGTTATTAGCATTTGCTATACTCCCACCCTTAGGTCACAGTTTTTGCATCTGTGACTTCTGTTTAACTGTATTTACCCAGTTCATCCTCTTTATCCTTTTGGAGTATTGATACACTATGAACACTTCTTCAAATGGGAGCAGGAGAGACGTTCTGTCATGCGTTACAGGAATGCTAATTAGCCAGAGTGCTCATCTTAAATATTTTCCCTAGTAGAACTTTTTTATCATCCACTTGATATTACTGAGCAAAAACATCCATCAACAGCCCCATGTTATACACGTACACAATCTGACTTCTTCCTGAATACAGCCAAATAGTTAAGTACTCTCTTTTTTTACATTACTATTAATTTTACTGTCTCTCTTGAGTGATATTCCTGCACTATCGTTAAGCTACTTTTGTTCTTAGTAGTTGTTAAAATACTTTCTCTGGTCTGTTCTAAAGTGTTTCCAGATGGTTTCACTTACTCATTTCTCATACTTAGTTACTTCTATCTTTTATTAATTGTCAGCCATGTCCCTTTTTCACATTTGTGATAGATTGCTTTTCTATTCCACATTGTTTACTTCACTTTTTCACTGAATCGGGATGAGATTTTTTGGCATGGTCTGTTTGACCTCTTTACTTGGAAATCCTGACTTTTTGACCACCTGATAAATCTGATAACTTCACCAAAGGACTGAACTTCCATTCAGATTCTTCTGCCCACATTTTTTCTACCAATGAATCTGAATAGTAACTTTCCTCAAGTTAGAGAACTTACCTTTTTAAAAAGTGCTGAGGGTTTAGGGCAGTCTATGCTACAAATAATCAGGTCACAATCATGATTGCTGGTCTTCAGAGAGTAACCAATAATGAGTTCACCATGGTGTGTTATAATGAATGATCTCACCTTGGGTATAGTACCTGATAGGTTAGAGAAGTCACCTGGAACACCTAAATGCTATTTTTCTATTGGCTACATACATCGTCGGCATATGTCTCCTACTTTGAAGCTCTCCATGCATACAGAACTTTTCTTTCCACAGATTGGATCAGGGTTTAATGAATAATGAGTTTAAGGAACAACTCATTTTTTTTGACTTTCTGACTTTGATGGTCTGTAGATCATTCTGCAGATATTCTCTCTCTTTTACTCACCATCTTGTAAATCTGACTTTGCAACTCACAGGCTCATAGTGATGATACAGAAACTCACCCCCAGTCTGCCCTTCATAATCAACAGTTTCGTTACAGTAATCAGAAAAGTTATCTCACCAGGCTTCCGTGGCATCAGTTATGTCAGATTCATTCACACATAACATAGCTCCTTGTTCTTCTCATTTGTTACTGACCTTTTAACACCAATATAAATGACCACAGGTTACCGTTTTTTCTTGTTCAGTCTTGCCAAGTTGCAGTTTGCATGCACCGCTGTGTGGGGCACACTTTCTCAGCATGGTCATTAGTGTTGCTGGTCTATCCAGCCCTGTATGGCCCCCCTCTAAAACTGAGGAACCTACAGGTGACAATAACTTTTTTTTCTGTTTCTGATGTTACTCCTCTTCCTCAAGAACAGGAGACAAGCAAAAGCAAAGCTGGTTGCCTCATTCCCACTGTGCTGGCAGTGTACAGCATATTCCCAAGTTGTTCTGTTTTGCCTTGGTACATCAGAATATCAGTCATACAAATCTTTTCTTGTGTTAAGGCTTTTACTTCAGGACAGCTCTAGCTAGAGGAGAACAAGAAAGACCTGAATGCTTATGAGAAAGTATTCAGTTTTAGGAGGTTTCAGTATCAATTTTGCTGATCTGTCAATATTCACACAAACATCGACAAGTTCTGAAACTGACTTTAAATTTCTCATGGGTCACATCGCTGTTACAGTAATAAAAGATGAAATGTATCTGTAGTATCTAGGTCAAGGGCAGGTGCTTGTGAGACAAGCTGTTGGGGTGGGATTGTCTTTCAAGGAGGAGGAAAGGAAGAGGGTGTGAGACAGTAACAGTGCGAATGTGTATTCAAGAAAGTGAGAAACATCGTGAGCCAGACAGCTGCGCACTTTGAGAGCAGCTGCAAGCTGCTGCAAGCAGCACTGTGCTGCAGCACAGTGCCCAGCAGCACAGTCGCAGCTTCTGTCTCCCAGCTCCCACACCATAGCAAGGGGGCCAAATCCACCCAAAACTTGTCCAGGTAGAGGAGATTACCTTGCTCGCAGTTGCAGAGCTTAGAATGGGCTGGAAGGACATAATGGAAATCTTGAGCCAGATGAAGGCACCTTCTGCTTAAAGGCAGAGGGCTGCCAAGGCAGATGGATGCTAAGATCCCATGAACCACAGTATGGATGCTGCATTAGGAAGTGTAGTGGGCTGGAGGGAGCCTCCTGAGAGCAGTAAGGAATCTAAGGATGGGAAAGAGTTGTCATTTTGGCAAGTCTAGAAAGTCAGGACAAGACTTGAAGGTATTACAGTCACAAGAGGCACAAAAAAGAAAGACAGGAAGAGTGAGATGATGCAGGGAGGGCAAGGGGGTTTTCTGAAGCAGTGGCATTTTGGATGGGAAGTCAGGGGAGAGGACTTTATGCTACTGAAGGTGGGGATGGTGAGAAAGATGTGGGCAGACTTTACTATGAGCAAGATGAGAAAAGCCCCAGAGTTTGGTGATGCTATAAACAAAGACAGAAGTTACTGAATTTGAATGCAGGGAGAGAATAAGAAGACTGAAGAAGAAAAGAAGAGTGAATTTGGCATGGAGGTGGAGGAGGGAGTTAGCAGGAATGGGAATGGATCTGAAAGAGTTGGTTATTGTAGGAATCTCAGTCTTTGAGCTGGTGGTGGGACACGTCAGAGTTCACAGTAACAGAGAGTTCAGACTAACAATACAGATGAAAATATTCTTCTCAGAAAAATGGTTGCTGTGATAAAGAATAGGGACAAGTTTGCCAGGGAGGGGCTGGAAATGGTGGTGACACCTTCACTAGTAAGGGCTGCAGAGATAACTTGTGGGACAGACACCAAGAGATTAAACTCTAGCTCCTGCAGCATATAGAGTTGAAGGTTCACCATGAAAGGTCTGGATGAAGTCAATTGTACTCACTGCCAGCTTTGTTAGTTTCTCCTTGGAGATGACAGCAGTGGGGAGGAGCTCAGGAGGAGACATGGGCAGATGAGTAGGCAGCATCAGTTGTCCTGAGAGGTGAAGCACAAAGCCACTAGTTTTCTGAAATGAGACATGGCTTCTAGGGAGCTATGGGAGAGAACAACTGCCTAAAGCAGGGAAAGGGACTGGGGAGCTACTCCAGGGATTTAAGGAAGAGAACCCAGGAGTTCCCCTGCAGGAGCGAGCCAGGAGGAACCTAGAGATGGCCAGGGGCATTGCAGGATTTTCTGTCTGTTTGGCTGATTGCACCTTGGTGCCTTCCCCTGATTCAGGAAATTTCCCAAGGCCATGATGAAAGCCCTCTCTCTGCATGCATGCAGACTGTTTTGTGGTGGCTTTTTGGGGAGCGCGAAAATGCAAATAAAGCTTTTTAGCTCTTCTCTGACTGTCTGTCTACCTGGAAACAAAGTCACTGGGAAAGCACATGTTAGGGGGAAAGTGCCTCTCTGTCTGTCTGTCTATCCCCAGGTGGGACCTCCTGGATGGTTGGAGGTGCAGAATCCTAACTGCTACAGCCAGGGCTGTCACTACCTGGCCACCTCACCAGGGTCACAGGTCCAGATCCGAAAGGCTACATGAGAGATGGTCTGAATGCAGCACTTTGTTTGGCAGGAAACATAACTTCTAATTCTTAAATGTAAAAAATTGAATTTTTACTTCCTAAAAGTAAAAATTTTACTTCTTTACTGCTTTGCTACTTCACTTCTTTACTGCTAGTGGACAATGACCACAGCCCCTCTAAATGTAGGTGCTTTCTTTGTCATGGGCATGTATTTGGTTTCATGTGTCTAAAGGACAGAGCCTGGATCCCCACCATTGGAGGAGTGCAACTTTACCCAGGAAGCCATTGGGGAGGAAACCTCACCCTCGGCTAGGAGCAGCTCAGCACAGCTGCCTGCTGCTGACACCAAGCTGCTTTTAATTTTCTGCTTGGCTGTTTACTGAAGAGACCCTGCAGTGGTGGTGAGGAGCCCGTGCATGCTCTCACTGTGAGAGCGCTGAGATGGTGCTCATTTGCGTTTTGCCTGTGTTGTGTTAGGCTGGCTGCCTCGATAAATATCCTCAAATGCCTGCTGCTCGTGCAGAGACCTTCTTGTTCTTGCATGACTGAAGGGAGCTCACACACTTTCATGCTGAGGACTCAGAGGTGGCACAATTTAGTCATCTGGAGAGAACATTTCAAAGCGGTCAAGGATAGCTTCTTTTTTTTCTCCTGGGTCACTCATAATAAAATTATTTGAGTTACTCAGGGATAGGGAAAATTATCAAAGACTTTAAAAGAGGCAAATTCAGACATGCCTCGGCTGTGCAGGCTGCAAATCCAACCTCTTTGCTCACAGAAAGAATGTAGCTGTTTCCATGTTGAAAAAAATAACTTGACTAAGATGTAGCGCTATTTGAATAATAAAGCAACCCAGTCTGGGCCCCACTGAGTGTTAAAGCAAGACTCAGCTTGTAACATGTGGCTTCGAAGTACCTTGTACTTCTAACTAAGTGATTTTTTGTCTGAACCTTTCATACCAGAGGAATTCAGGAATGGCCCAGGCTGACTCTTGCAGAGTTCTGGCTCAGCAGAATGGACATCATCCTCAGGGCATGGGGCACGACGCTGTTCTCACTGAGTTATCAGTCTGTCCCCCTGCTCCACTTCCCACAGCTAAAGCTCCTCTTGGCAATGCCTAGCTTGATGACCTTAGTCTTGGTAACTGCTCAGTCTTGGCAGGGAAAATGTCTGAGACACTGTGGCTACAATTAGCAAAGCCAGGAAGGCTCCTGTTAGCATTAGAGGATGAAAGTGAGATACCGAGAAAGGTTTTGTGTGCCTTTGTGTCTGTCACTTGAGACAATGATGAAAAAACTTGGAAAGAGCAGTGCCAGCATTTGGACTTCAAGGCCATTTGTTGTTCTCCTCAGGTGCATTGAAAATGATGGATAACACTCAGATTCACTGCTTGGGACATTCACCTTTTTTATTAGCCTTTGGAGAACAACAGAACACTCTGGACAGAAACTTAAAAAGCCCCACAAAGCCATGAATTATTCTTGGAGGCCACTTTTAGCTGCCATTAAAAGGTTTTCAGACAGATGTTCAGCATCCCTGGAGAACAGTAGCTTCATCTGAGTGATTGATACTAGTCCTATACAAAATTTGAACTGATGGGAACTCCATCTCCAAGGTAGGAGGCTGTTCCCCTGGCCCAGGCACAAGCTTAAAATCATAACCATGGATCATATTCCCATGTTTTTTCCTGTTTTTTTCTATATAGAACTGATAGGTGGTCTCATCCCACACAAGATTTTATAGAGACTTTGTTTTCCTCAGTCAGTCAATATGTTTTTCCTAAACCACCAGCACTACCACACCCACAAATTAACAAATAAATAAATAATCCTACATCCCAAAAGCAAATCAATTTTCCAGGGTGCTTCCTGGGTATAAAATCTCTGGAGAAGCAACATTTAGGAGGCTATGGATCAGCTATTTTGCAGTGTCATGAAAATTTCATGCTCACTTGGCAAGGAAGTTGGTGAGTCAGGCGAATGAGCTCTTATGCTGTCTCCCTGACCTGGATACAAACATACACAGTTTCAGATTACTGCTGTGGGTGTACAGCTCAGAAAGGCAGAGACCCAAGTGTGTTCAGGCCTTCAAAATCCAAGGAGAATGAGGTTCAGATATGCAACATTCTTAGGGGTTTTATGAAAATTTCAGTCTTGATGCCCCTATAATATAGCAGGATCCTATAATATAGATGCATTCTTGGTCTCTAAATGCAAAAGTTCAAGTCATGCACAGACCATCCACCTGAAAGTAACCTTATTGCTCTGCTGTGACTCACTCCTCCTGCTCCTGGCCATTGCTTTTACAGCCATCAGGATTGTCCCATGACTGTGTATGTTCCATCTGGTCTGTGTAGTGTGGCTGGAGGTGGCAGATGAGTGGAAAGAGAAAATGTATCAACTAGTCACTAAAGTTTTGAAGTTTAAAAAAAAGCCAAGAGTGGGGAAAATGAGGGAAAAGAAATAAGAAAAAACAACAGTAGGTGCAGTAGGCGGGTTTAGTCTCAGCAGAACCAACTAATGCAAAGTATAAATCTGGCCATTTGAGTTGCAGCCCTGCCTGTGCTCCTGACCATCACACTCACACGCTCTCCTGAAAGGCATCAGGATCAGCTCATTCTCCTCACAAACCTCTTCCGCTTCCCTGTTCTGCTCCTGCCAGCCCACGGATGCTCCGGCCTTGAGCTGAAGCGCTCGTACCAGCTTTCACCAGACGATGTCACGCTAATCCCGCAGATGCTCTGCAGCTGGGCGCTTACCTCCCAGCCACAGACGCTGCAGTGGAAGATGCCTTTCTTCCTGCTGCATTAATGCTTTGTCAAGCTCTCCTTTTTGTACCAATTACGTGGTACAGAAAGGACCATTAAGGCTTTAAAATTTAATGAGCTCTAATAAAATCTCTCCCTGTGATACGCAGCCTAAGCAAAGGCTGTGCTGCAGGAAGGTCATAATTCTGTATGCCTTTGTATCTTTCCCTCTTATCTAACTGTATGTTCTCAATCACTTAAATAGCATTTCTGCAGCTTTATGTTGGGGAGTTATTGCAGATTCACTCCATAAAGGTACGTAGGTAACTAGTTTCCACTTTGAGCCTAATTCTGAACACAGGGACATCTGCCCTACCTAACTGCAGTGTTTACGTTTCTAACATGCTGATATAAGCAAACCTGCCTAAATCTTGGCTTGGCTGAAATGATCATGCCTGAATCCTGCTTGATGACTTCCAGCGCATGGGAACAATCGGGAAGTCCATCCTGTCTCCTGATTGACTAAGAGTTCATCTTCTGAATTTACAGGGCACAAGAAGCTCTGTAAATGGCTATATCCCATAAGCTTTCCTAGTGCACCAGTAATCTGCGCTGAAAACAGATGCCACTGGTTTAAGCCCTCTCCCAGCCTGTTGGAAACAACTGACTGAATGTCTATTTGCTATGGTTTATACAGAAGCTCTCACGTCCTGAAAAAGTGCTGTGAGCATCCAACTGACAGATCCTTTGGGGTTTGGTCTCAAAGTCTCCTGCTGAAGCTGTTCCATATTGTATAAATAATTAAACATTCACTGGACCAAGAGAAGAAGTAGAAGATGGACTCTCCAGCCCTAAAGTCAGGACACTCGTGTGTGATGTGGGAAAATCACGTTATAGGTTTCTGCTCCAGTGAACAGCTAACTAGCAGAACAAACTGGACCATCTCCAACAGGAGAGGCTGAGACCCCCCTTCCCAAAGGCCATCCAGGGCCTGCTCGTTTGGGCATTTCCTTGAAACAGAGGAGAAAAGAAAAAGCCACCTGCAAAGCCTGCAAGCATCTGAACTGCTGATATAAGAGCAGAGTTGTCTTTGTGGGAAGAAACTGAGCTACCTGGCAGAAAGTCTGAAACATGAGCTGGGTCAGAAGGGTCCATCCAGGCCCACATCTGTTTCCAGCCTTGGCTGAAGGCAGGTGCTGGTGAAAGAGCAAAGCCATGGGGTAAGTCCTTCATGATACCTCCCCAGGACACAAACTGTGCCACCAGAAGTGATGTCTTTCCCAAGTGCATATAAACACATGGTCACATCTTTTGGGTTTCCTATGGGTTATTCTTGTGCTTTACATAATTAGCTCATTTGTTATGACCTTAAGCCCCTCAGTTCAATTATACCCTATGGCAGAGGGCTGGACATCCAAATCTGAGCTGGGAGATCCCTGCAGTGGCTGTGTGCCTCTGAGCTGCACTGGTTTATTGTTGTGCAGCACCAAGCATTGTGCATGTCTGAAGGCCGCAGGCACCCCCAGAGCACAGACTGAGTGCTGGTTTTGTGTTTTACCACCGTTAAGTGACACCAGCCTCTATTATTTTCCACCTGATGCTTTTCTTTAATGACCTGGTTGTGCAAGAACATCTGGGATGATTTTATTTAGTCTCAGGTTGTGTTTGTTTATTTTGCAAAAGGAAAGGGGAGAAGCAAAAGGGCATCTTTTTGAAAAAAGCCTCTGAATATTTAATAGTTAACTTCCATGCATTATCAAAGGCTCTCTCAATTCCCCACTTTGTTGGACCAATTTTGAAGTGGAGGTAAGGTGTGGAAAGAGAGTCAGTATCTTTTATAAGCCCCTTTGGTGTATTTGGATAGAAAGGCAAATGGCCAGGCCTTGACTGGTTTGAAACGGAAAACTCCAGGTTAAGTTTCGGAGCTTCTATTTCAGACCTGAAAAACAGTGGGAGTATCTGAACTTGTCCAGGTCAGTATTGAGCTAATGAAGAATATTCCTCTGCAGACCTTTCCCAAAGGATATCCTTACATCACCTCAGTTGGTAGTGAGACTCAGCTGAAGTGAATGAAGCTGCATGGGTGTTAAAACTCACTAGTACACAGAAGACCAAGGCTGTCATGTAGCCTCCTTGTTAGGAAGGTTTTTAAGCATTTATATATGTGTTTGCAGTTCTCCTGACTTGAAGTCAAGCCCCATGCTTAACACATTAAAAGGTGGAATGACTTAGCTTTGGAAGCCCTGGAGACTTCAGGGAGAAGTCATTTGACCTCCTTGTGTCTCAATCCATCCAGAACATGAGAGTGAAATATAAACAGCACCTCATTAAAAAAGAAATAGATAGTGTGACTGACCTGAGCTTGCCTTGGTAAATAAACTACAAAGCCATAAAACTGCTTGAGGAGCTGCTTTGTCCCTTTGAAACAACACCCACTTTAGACACTCTCTAAACACATCTTGTTGAGGGTAGCGCAGAGTAATTGCGAAGGAGCTGTTGTCATTATCTACCTATCAAGCCCCCATACATTCTCCCTGGGCTCATGTCTGAGCTAAGGAGAAAGTGCAAACCAGTGATGAGAGGTCTCAATAAACACCAAAAGAGAATGATTTACCCATGAGCTTTCCCAGCTGTTCTTGCACAAAAAAGCATCCCAAGCCTGTAAATTTATGCCTGTGTCCTACATACCCAAAGAGCTCATTTTGACAGTTCAGCTACCCTGGGCATTTAGATGCTGCTGCTCTCAGTGCTGCTTGCTGAGATGCCTTGTATTTCCTTGGTAAATAGCAGGGCTTGTGAGGCTGCATGTATAAGGAATAAAACAGTCAAAGACTGCTGGGAGAAGTGTTGGAGGAGTGATCTGGGATCTCAAAGGTTAAAATGAACAACCAACCAAGCAAAGTTTGGGACTGATATGAAGCAATTTAAGCACTCGTGAGGCTGCACCTTAAATCCTTCAGTTCCTGGCCCCTCACTACAAGACATTGAGGTGCTGGAGTGAGTCAAGAAAAGGGCAGCAATGCTGGTGAAGGGTGTGGAGAAAAATCTGATGAGAAACGGCTGAGGGAACTGGTGTTGTTCAGTCTGGAGAAGAGAAGTCTTAGAAGGGACCCTATCACTCTCTACAACTGCCTGAAAGGAGGTTGTAGTGAGATGGGGGTTGGTCTTTTGTCCCGAGTAATAGGCTATAGGACAAGAGGTAATGGTCTCAAGCTGTGCCATGGGAGGTTCATATTGGATATTAGGAAAAAATTCTTCACAGAGAGGGTGCTCAGGCACTGGAACAGGCTGCTCAGGGAAGTGGTGGAATCACCATTCCTGGAAGTGTTCAGAAACCTTGTAGATGAGGCCCTCAGTGACATGGTTTATTGGTGGTCTTGGCAGTCCTGGGGTAATGGTTGGACTTGATAACCTTAAAAGTCTTTTCCAACCTGGTTGATTCTATGATTCTGTGATTCTATGAGATGACAGAGTTGGTCTGAAGCAAATTCAGCACCTCTATTTTGGCATTAAATCTGAATGCAGAATGGAAAAGTCCATAGTTGCAATAGCAAAATGTGTCTCTAGAGATGCATTTGTAGGGAGATCACTACAGATGGTAACAGGTACTAATACAACAGGACTCAAAGTGGGGAAAGACTTCATATATTGCACATCCAGATGAAGTGCAGTCCTTTACTACCGCACTGCTTCAGAAGCAAACCAAATGCACAGCATCTCACTTAACACAGTAAACATTCAGCACCTTGCCCAGAGCTGCATCAATTACCTGCCCATTCTGTCACCCCTTAATAGCCATTGTCTTTTGAAACACAATCTGCTATGGGTCACATGAACAGGTGATTGTGGCCTAGAATTTCAGGCTACATAATTCATTGTCCCTGTGCTGTGTCCCATAGACAGGTAGGATGGCAATAGGAAGTTACCTCCTGTGTGTAACTATGACTTCCCAGAAAGTCATGGTGCTATCAAAAAGAAGGTACAAACTTGCTTTTCAGTAGTCACAGAACTAACATGATGAGGAAATATATAGTTTCTTGGCATGGTCTTTCTACACTAGCTTTAAATTCCTGTGTAATTAAAAAGAAGCAAGGAAAAAACCCCAAACCACAACAAGAACCAATTCTTTTTTGTTCCCTTATGCTTAATGAAGTCCTAAAGACTAGAGAACTGTACAGACAAGACTCCTGAGCACGGCAGACCAGAGCTTATGGGCTGTATCCAGCCTATTGCTGGCACTGCTCACTGCTAACTGCTGTAGCATACAACTGCAAGAGATCTGTAAGTGATTCAGGTCACTTATTATCCAGAACTGCAAGGCTTTGCTACAATGAGTGGAGAAAAACAACGTGTGGCACCTACATTAGGTACCCAAGTGCCCTTTGTCTCAAGCAGGAGGTGTGATTTTGTGTGTCTTGTCACGTGCTGTCCCTTCTGCTTAACTATGTGAAAAGCTCCATCACCACCAGACATAGGATGAGGATGGAGTCTTATCTTTTTTTTTTAAATAGCTAAGCAGCTTTATCATGCCTCTGAATGAGATGAGTTTGAGATGCATTTGAAAAGCAGCTAAGTGGTAATCTCTAGTGGGCAGAATTGTTTGAAGAGTATCATATTCATTATTTAATTTTGTTATTTGACATTGCATGATGTTCATCTTGAGGTGGACATTGAAAGAAGTGCAGCAAAAGCACAGCATTCCAGACAGAGAGGATGAGTTGTATTCACATTATACAAATATTCTATTACATGCATCAAAAAAGCTGTTTTTCAGGATGAGCTAAAGCATTTGCTGGCCTCCTGTAATGGCAACTTAGGCCAGACCCTGTGGGCTCATGCTCAGCAGGGTTTCTTGATGCTATCAGCAGTGGCAACATACCTGCAAAGGTTTTAGAGATACAAAGCTCCTTGGCTAAGCCACCCAAGGAACCCTTAGAGTTACCCTAGCACACACTGTCTTTCAGCTAGGTCTTTTGAGCAATCTGGATGACCCTACGAACAGATTTCCTCAGACTTTTGCATACTGAGCTGTATGTAATTAATGGGACAACTTGGAGAGTAAGAGGCTATTTGCTGTAAAGACTCAGGACTGGCCATTACTTGGAAATACTGCATACAGTTAAGATCTGCACATTCCAGTGAGATAGTTAATGTAGTTAATGCAGTTAAAATCAATGGGCTGTCCTAATTTACCTCAGCTGAAGACCTTGGTGTCTGCATTTCACATGGCTTTTCAGTACTTCCTTTAAACTATTAATTCTAATGTTTAATTGCAAACAAACTGACTGATGGAACAGTTAAAGAAAAATCAACTGCAAAAGGTCAAGGATTTAACCTGTCCTGTCTCTATTACCTGCCCACAGAACTCTCAGACCAGTTATTTGCATATAATCTAATTTGAATTGTTTATCACATAGGTAAGCCTTCTTTTTCTTTTAATGAGAGATGTGACTTCAGGGCATTATTAAATTCTAATTAAAAATCAGTCAGAAGCACCTTTCTCTTCATGTTTGTGCCTGCAGCAACACTTCCACTGTGGTATCAAAAGCTCAGTTCATTACTTCTTAATTAATTTTGCCTTGAGAAGCTCTAAGTTCTCAGAGGACCAGTTGGATTTTCAGAGTGTTGTCTACATAACATTGGCTTGTATGCCACAGCCATGGCCAAATGACATCCAGATCAGGAATTCTTACCCATGTAATCCAATTTCTTACAATGGCTGCAGCCTGCCAGCTTTGGAGAATCTGAAAGACCCTTGAAGCTCACAACACAGAGGACATCCTGCCTGGAGCTACTGATCTGGTAGGGATTTTCCCATCTCCCTATTCCCTGTGTGCATATTTTGCAGCTGAAAACGGTGGTATATACACTGTTTGGGTTGCGGTTTTTTGGTGAAGAAGATCATGATGAATAAGAAACTAAACTTGCTCCTGAACCTGCGGAAATCTTGTTTGGGAGTCCTTGAGTTGGCCAAGATTTTTTTTGCTCCACCAGGCTCCTGAAGATGTGCACATTTGTATTCAAGATAAGAATCCCGCAATCATGATCTCCCACTGCAAATGATTCATTTCTCCTCTTGGCCCAGCTGTGTGTGCACGTGGCTGAGGGTGGTGAGCATGGAGCTGACCAGTGCCCTGGAACAAAGAAAGGAAAAGAAGGGGAAGGGGCAGAGAAGAATAATCTACCCAGTCTCCCAGGGTGCCTTTTTCACTAGGGCGCTTTCACCTGAACAGTTTTGTGATGAACAGAGGCATAAAAGGGTTCAGGGTGGCTTGAACATCCGAGTGCTCCCCAAATTCTATAAGACAGGTTTGACAGAAGAATGTGAACCAAGCTTACAAACGTCCCTCTGAGCTGGGCTGAGAGGCACATCTGTAGCTGCTGTCTAAGCCTTGAGAGACCTGAACTGTATGAACTTTCTTTGGAAACCTTTGTATTAAGCCTTGTTTGCACAAGCAGACCCTGTAACTATCAAAGGCAATAGTTCAAATCTATCTTCATGTGTATCCAAGTCTTCTTGCTGCAAGGCACGGAGTTAGATGGGTGTGACTGAGGGAGCTGCGGATGAAAAACAGTAGAAATAGGGAATGGGGAAGGCTTAAAATGAGGTTTTGAGGCAAAACCTCAGATTTCCTTTCAGAGAAAGTACACAGAGAAAAGGGAAAAAATAAACATAGAAAGAAAAGAAACCTTGGTAACCAGATGGGGGCAAGGCATTTTGGACCCTGGGGAAATTCCTCTTCTTTCCCCAGGGTGTGCAGTCCTTTTCTTCAGCGACACTTTAGATAAAGCTTGCCTCTCCCTTTCTCAGACATTGATTTGGGGGCAGAACAACAGCTGGATATTTTGCTCCTCCTCCTCTCTGCTGGGGATGGTGAGGGAGATGAGCAAGAAAACAGACCAGGCATATTGAGGAGACCAGGTATGAATTATCCACTCAGCTTTCTCTTCTTGGAGTCTGTTCCCACTGGACCCAGCAGAAGCAGATCTCAGGGCTGAGGTCCTGAGCCTCATGTTTGCCCCTTCTTGTTCCTAGAGCTTTAGCAATGGACGGATAGATGGATGGAGAGCTCCATAAGGCTCAGTTGGTCACATTTTTATCTCATGGAGTCCAGCAGAAGTTGAAATTTCAGTCCTTGGTTTGGTCCGTAATTTCTAGGATTTGATATTCCTGCTGTGTTTCAGCATCAGCACTGAACACTAAGTGGCTACCAGTTGAGATGTCTGTTTGCTGTCCTCGGCAGAATCAAAACCTTAACTTTCTTGATAATAAGTCAGTGTGTACTCTCCAGTTGTCACCAGCGCTATGTTGTGCCATCATTGTCATGTCAATGTCAAGAAAGAAAAATCTAGAATCCTCCCCCTTTTTGATTTTTGAGGTTCAATGATTTTACCAACATTTTATTATTGAAAGGCAGCAGACCTGACTATGAAGACTTGGTTGTCTTCATTCTGATGTCAAGGACCACAGGGGCTGTGGAGCTTAGATAGAAGATGGGGTGGGGGGGAGAAGGGTTGTGTTCTTACTTGAGGTGTAGGAACAAAACTGGCCTGGCTTTCCATGGAGTCAAAAACAAAGTGCCAGACTGTGCCAAGGCCATAGTGGAATAAAGATGGCAGATTAGGGGGGAAAAGGAGAAGCCCTTGCCCACTCCATGTGGCAGGATAGGATGATTCTTCCTGATATGTTCTGGGATCTCTACAAGTAATGAGATTATAAAGGGGTGCACAGAAAGGGCTGAGGCAGAGTGTGAAGATCCCATGGCTGTGTAGCAAAAGAATCTAAGCAGGCAGTATAGGAGGGGAATCTGCCTTATTCTTGGTATGCGTGCATAGGCTGACTTACTGCTTTCATGCCTTCCCAGACTATTTCCACTCTGCACTGAGTGCTCATGTAAGGGGAAATATACTATGCACAGGGAACCTCAGAAGATGATAGCCAAAATTTTGGGTGGGGATGTGAGCAAGACTGCAAGCTAGTTTTAGCAGGAATCCCCTATATGTTTGAACCTCCCCCCTTTTCTTTTTCTGCCAATAACCCCTGGCAACAGGGTTCTTGCTGCAGTTTGTGCAAGACCTCCTGGCAGGGAAAGCAAGTCACTTGTGAAAGACTTCCTAAGGGAAATGCTTACATTGACTGAAGTTTAGCATACTGGAAAATGTACAAAAAAGAAAAATTCTTGTGTATGACAGAGGATGGCCTGGATAAGATAAAAGATCTTGTCAGGCTCTCAGAGCCTTTCTGTTTACTTACACTACATTGCATCAAGCGAGGGTATATTGGCATCTTTTCAGCCCATACCTCCTCACTTGAATCTGGGCAGAAACCCATCAAAGAGGCTCAGCTCAGCTGCAGAGCTAAGAGCACATGTGAACCTCCTCCCTCACTTCCTGCTCCCCTTCCAGTCCCTCTCCTTCTCCTCTCACCTCCCTGTCACTCTTCCACCAGCTGGCACCAGGCAGAGCATGACCCTTGGAGTACGTGCCTCTGACCACCCTGCCTCCAAGCTGTTTCAATGCCGAGCACTCAGTGCTCTGGGATTACTGGGAGTAAGTTTCTAAGGAATTCATTTGTCATTGCTTGCGAAATAAATGGAGTCTGATAAGAATCTGGCTTCTGCTTCCATAAAACCTATATATGCTGTATCTGGTGTCTAAGTAGTTTCTCACAAGAACACACAAGTCACTCATTCTTTTCCATAAAAGCTGGAAAAGACTGCCTGGATCAGCTGTTGTGGTTAATGCTTGGGAGGGAGGCCTCTGCACTTTCATTATCAGCAGTCACCATGAAGTGTTGGACAGGGAGGGCTCAGCAGCACAGCAGGAAAAGGGTTTCATATCTGGAAATAATCTTGCAGAAGTTTCTCCTAGGGCTGAAATTCTTGGCAGGAGCCTTTTATCCAAACCCCCTGAGAGAGCAAGGCAATCGACTCTCGTCCTTTGGTAAAGCCTGGCAAGTTTTACATGGTTTTGAAAAGTAAAGTTTTAGGGTTCTTTTCTTCCTTTTTTTTTTTTTTCTTTTTTTTGTTTGTTTGTTTGTTTTTTAACTGCGTATAACAGAAACCATAGAAAGAATACATCTAGTCCCTTTTTATGGTGAACATAAACCAACATATTCCACAAGTGACATCCTCAATACTCGTCATAGGAACAGGTTTAGTTTACATCTCCAGAACACCTAAGGACCATATCTTTAGATGTCTAATTGCTGCTGAAATCAGTGTGAATTAACTACTTAAATACCTTTTCAAATCAATACTGTACTGCCTTGCATGCATTAATCCATGTATCCTCATGAAATCTCTATGAAGCAGGACTGTATTTCAAGCGTTGGGGTACAGGGGCAGCATAATATGTGGTGACACTTTCTGAAGAGCCTGGAGTAAATCACAGCAGTTTGAAAATCCCACCCCTGCAATTTGTCCAAACTCTGGGAGAAAGGCTGGGGGTACATTCACATCTCCAGCCTCCAAACCTGGATTGCACAGGGCCAAGCAGGCACCAGCTAGAGCTTGTTAGCTCCAGTAGTCTTTTATTTTTGCTATTATTACATATATTTTTTCCATTATAGAAACATCAGGCATCATGGAGGGTGGGGAAGACTTTTGTGCTTCAAATAGGTCTTTACAAAGGGCTAAGAAAAATCCCACAGAACACCCAAGATAACATTGTTGTCTGTAATATTAATAATACATCCAAAATGGAAAACATTCTTGTTGTGAAACTCTCAGGTTGCTGTTTTGTTTGCTCCTTATTGAGAGTTAATAAATAAAACTGTTTGGCTTAATTTTGTCATGTGTACTGTGAGTTGCTAAGTAACATGGCTCCACTCTGCCTGAAGTCTGTGCAGTGAGACAACTGAGAGAGGCATTAAAGTGTTATAAAATAAATGGGATGGATCACATTATAGAGTACCAGACCCTGGCTCAGCATTTGGAGTATGGATTTTATTTTCTCTTTCTTTGTTTTATGTGTAGAAAAACTAAAGATAGAGATTCCACCTAACATACAAAGGACAAAGAGCAGGTTATGCTTTTGGCTGGTGGAAGCCATGCAGATCTCACTGGGAGATGATGCCCACAGATCTCTGCCTGTTGCATGGGCTGGGGATGATGTGCAGCAGGAGGGCAGACACCAAAGGGCCAAGGAGGACAGTGAGGAAATTGCCTTGGTTGTCACAAGCTCTGGGAGGTTTATACACAAGATTTTGGATCAGCAACAGAAGGAGGGCTTCATGTCTCTGGAAAGTCCTATATGATGACTTATTACAGCAAAGGTGGCACAACGCATGCTGTGTATGTCTGTGGTGTTATAGGGGCTACAGTCCTGCTAGATTTCAAAGAAAAGCTTCTCTGGGATGGCTTTTAGTTCCTATCAGGGCCAGGCAGGTCAGGATGGACAGCTGCTGGAGCAGGGCTGGGAGAAGGGAGAAGCTGGATTAAATAGTGGTGATGAGAGATGCTCAGAGCAGAAACCTGTCTGTCTTTGAGGGATGGGGTAATGCAGTGATTTTGCTGCAGCTTTCAGACAAATGGGCTTCTCTTTAAAATGGTGACTATGGCTGTCATATGAATGCAAATTGAGAATTATTTTCTGCAGGCAAGTACAAAAAGAGGTACCATGTGTAAGTTCTAATTTCATACTCAGAGCAACCAGCAGAGAGAAAGACACTATTTTAACAGCAATAGAGATGGAGCACATACCTGGGCTGGGAATTACCAGGGAACTCTTAAAGGTTTTATTAGACATCTTTTGTTTAGTTTGCAGGCATTGTTCAGCTTTTGAAGAAATCCTATTTTGGAAATGAGGATTTCAGTCTTTCAAAGAGGTGTTTAGCAGTGCAGCTTGCCTCTGCCTCAGTCTTTTCCTAGGACAGGTGGGTCTCAAGAAAGAAGTATTTGGTTTGGGCTGAGAGTCCTAAAGGAAGAATCACATACATGTTGCTTAGGGCTATTTCTGTTCCAGGACTGGAGATGCAGTCTGAATAATGCAAACCATTCTAGAAAAGTCTTACATTGGTCCATTTGTATAGTGAGACACAAGATTTTATCACAGCTTTCTGAGTTGTTATTTTCTTGCAAAGACTAGTGTTTTCAGGATGCTGTTTTTCAAATGTGAAATTTCCTTTTGAATTCTGCAAATCAAGCAGGGGTTAGGGGAGAGGGGAGAGAAATGAAACCCAGAAATACCAGTAAGTCAGGGCAAATGCTGGAGGAATGTCAGCGGTGCAAGTTTCAAACTTCGAGGGCTTCCCAGATTTCTCAGGGCTAAACTAACACAAATGACCTCTTCCAGAGCATACCGAAAGCTATTTCCTTCCAGTAGCCAACCAGACATCCTCCAAGAGCCTGCAGACAAGAAGAGCTCCTAGTACCATTTGGGGTTGTGAATAAAAGCACCAGGTTGGCACTTCCCAAGATCCTACCAATAATGCTTTACATGATACATGGAATTAATTTATGGCTTCTGCAAGCAGTAGTTGGGCAGGATGCATTTCATACAGCTTATGTGTAAAACACTTATAGATCATGCATATGCAGTCTATTTTATTTTGCCTGCAGTGCCTTGTATAGTACTGTCTGACAATGAATCATACAGATCCAAACAGTTCAGCGTGCTGCAGATTTAGACGCGTAAGTTCCATTGTCCCCAGTCCAAGGGGCTGGTGTAACATCAAGTTAAAATAACAGGTCTGCTACTAACAAAGCTGGCAGAGTCTGTATTCAGCACAGCTACTTGACAAAACACATCCGTGAGGCAGAGGTTCTCATCTGCTGACATAGGCAGCTAAACCCAGCCATGCTGGAGCTGTGGACACACTTCTCAGTCTCACTGGAGACCCTGTAGAGATAGTGAGATGATTAAGACAAGATAGAGCAATACAACTAATGCAAATCCGGTAGCGATGCTACTTCTTAGAAACGCTGTTGTGTGCATTTCTGCCGGTGGAAGCCAGGCTAAACCATTGGCACTATGTCAGCTGGTCTCCTTATCTGTATGAAATTTGCTATGCCACATGGATGCCTGCTCCAGGGAATATGTGGACACCTTCAGCTCTCAGAAGGAAGGGAGATGGGGGACACCTATTTTGAACAGGAGTGTCTTGGAAAAGTAGAAACCACAGCAGGTTGAGACAGTGGGGTGTCAGGGCATGGACAACAGTCCTGCCAACTGTCAGTGGGAGGAGGAAGTGTGAGTGACAAAGTGCAGAGCAGCCAAAGGGTTATTTGAATGCCGTTTAGTCGGTCAAAGGCGTCAGGTGGATTATAGACACTTGTGATTGCACACTGGATGAGTATTTTAAAATTAATTGTATTCTGACGTGGAAGGGAAGATTTGGTGCCATGAGTCCACAAGGCTGAAATCCCCCAGACAGACCGCAGCTATGCAACTGATGAGTATTTGCTGGATCAGTCAGAAAGGAACCAGAAAAAAAAGCATCAGTGGGAACTGAGGCTCAGATTCATTTCACCTGGATGTAAGGACTTAACTAGGTGTCCAAGCACTGTGGCTTCCTCCAGAGAGAGGTATTGGGAGACACCTAATCCCCATCTGAGCTGTCCTTTGGTGATGTCTGTCTCCTTCTGGGTTGCCTTTTAATACTTGGCATTGCAGCGAATGAATCCAGGACTGAGCAGAACATGAGACTGCACATGGAAGGTTCCTCTCTTCCTTTCAGAACACAGTCTTTCCCCTGGCAGTTATCTTCTGCTAATCTTGACTTTCACTGCGGCCTAACCTTGCTTTTTGCTGGAACCCCTTGACACCCAATTTCCCTCCCAAAATGCACATCCAGCAATGCTAACAGCAAGCTTCTGAAATTCTGACATTTCAAATTCAGTTTTTGCTTCTGCAGCCATTACAGGGAGAGTCAGTAGCTGCTATGTCCCCCTGATTATTCTCTTCCCAAGAAAGATAAGCAATCTGCTGGCACTGCTGTCCACCCTGCTTGCTCACCCTGTCCTCATCTTTGCTTCTCACTGCAAATGATCTCACCCATCTGCTGCAGATAGATCAACAGGCACAACCCCATTTAAATTAGGACTGGAACAGGACTTTAAGTGACATGTAGGCCTCTCATGGGTCCTTGTGAGACCAACTGAATTTCAATTCATTGAGAGTTAAGTTTCTTTCTGAGCAAACAAGAGAGAATTGAATGGGGCTGTGCTCTGCTGCTTGACACGGAGGTTGATATGGCAACAAAGGTTCTAAAATGATGAAACGCAAATTATATTCTCCCGCTATATAAATAGCTGTGTCAAGTTGTTATGGAAACTGTCAAGTAAACTAGGTTAAGAAGGGCTACTTTTTTTGCTCTCTTTTGCCAGGGCTTTCTGAAACAATTTGTACCAGCATAGTAAAATCGGTTCTACAAAAAACTGGGTGATGCATTGATCAGAAAATCTACAAATGAGGTGGGATGGCATTACAGCCTCCATCCTCCTGAGAGGTTGGGACTTTGAAGCGCTGTACTTGCTCCTTTTCCACAATATACTAGTTGGAAGCCATGACCCAGTCTCACCAGAATCTGCTCCAGGAAGCCTGGGGCCTGGTGCTCTCTGAAGACACTGTTCTGTGGGTAGATTTTTTCTTCTGAAGGCCTGGAGCAAACATTTAGATGAGTGAACAGCAGATGGAACTCCAGTCACAGCTGTGCATACAGTAAAGCACTTTTTGGGCACGCAGGTGGAAGGAGCTTCCATCAAGATTAAAAGTGTAGTTCAGTGGGTTTTGAAACCAATGTACCAGCTGTGAACTGGAGAGGCACCATGTATCCTTTGATGGGAATATAAAGAAGGTGAAAATCAAAGCAAAAATGTTGAATTACACTTTGGGCACCAATATTTTGTCTTAAAGGTATTCCAAGAGTAGATAGATCCAAGCCATCCAAACCCTGTCTGAAGGATCCTTCTGTTCTTCAGGTGAGAGGTTGCTTTGACATCTTGTTTTCAACCCCAGTCCCTTTTGTCAGCTGCACAGAAGCATCATTTAAATTAAACTTTCCTTGTGAGATTCCCACTGTGTTGTATTGTCAGAAGAGTGATTTCGAGATAATGCACTTGTTCTTCATTCATTTTAAGTCCTTAGGAATTTTCCAGCAATGAAATGCAACTTGATCTCTCTGAAAGACACCAGGCAGGTAAATTAACCACTCACCCTATTAAAGCTGTCCTGCTATTGTCACTGCATCTGTCCAAGAACATAATTCAAGCAATATAACTGTTTATGGTATGCATAGCCTTCTTATCTTTGTTTCCACCGATACAGTTATCTGGCATCTGTCCCTCTCAACACAATCAAGATTAGAGTCAGAGGGAATGAGGCTGTTGAAAGGTTTTCCTTTCATATTCCCAAAGACATGACAGCAAAGAGAATTTTAGAAGAGTATGACTGTGTTGATGTATGGTGGGTATTCAATCCCTATAAAAGCTCTCTCTTATGCATTTGATTCACCTTCCTAGAGTTTAGCAGTTAGCATGCAGAGTTATGCCACAAGGGGTTAGTGGAATGTACTTTGTTCCTGTGTATAAATAACTAGCTTTTATTAACGAGCATTCAAAAGTATGCAGAAGTGAACAGGATGTTAAGTCTGAGATGGCCTTTTCCTCTGGAACTGTGCAAAAAGAAATAAAAATGAAAAAAAGTTCACACATACAGAGGAAACAAAGTAAAACACAGAGAATGGGCTTGGTGCCAGCAGTACAAAAAGGGGCAAAAAAAGGACAAGAAAAGTTCCCCTTTCACTCTGGGGGCAAATTTTTGTCTTTATCATTTCAGTGAAGAAAAATTGACATTTGCTTGGCAAAAGAATAATACATAAACACAGTGGGGAAATGTTGCAACTCAGGGCTCAAATGGTAAAAATGGTGCCCTGCAAATAATTTTCAAGAGCTGGATAGGTGGCACCATCCTCACACTGGGATGGAGCTCCCATGGAGAAAACCCAGCTCCAGGCCAGGACAGTACTTCATGGTGGTTCATGGGAGGAAGAGAACTCCTCCATCTCCTTGGTGCTTGCTCTTGTGAAGCAAGAGGTATTGCTCATGTCACACTTCACTACAGTGTGACAGGCAGAGGAAACCACAGTCAGGGGCAAGGAAGACACTTGTGTGGTCCTGATAAAGGGTGCAAGCATAGTGGTCATTTGTTCTGCACCCCAGGTGTCTCTCTGTCTTGGCCATTTCAATTGTAAACCCCTCAGACAGAACAATAGAATGATAGAATGGTTTGGGTTAGAAAGGACCTTAAAGATCATCCAGTTCCAACCCCCTGCCACAGGCAGGGACACCTTCCACTAGACCAGGTTGCTCGAACCCTGTCCAGCCTGGCCTTGAAAACTTCCAGGAATGGAGCAGCTCTACCTGTTGGCCTGGCACAACTGGGACATGATTCTGGCAGTGATCTCTGTATTGTATAAAAATATTAATAAGTAATGAAAAGTGATGAGGAAGAGGGTCAGATGCTGTGGAGATATGTAACAGTAAAAAGACCTGAGATTAGCAAATGTTTCTATCGAGTGGTAAACTTTTCAGAAGGAAGTAGGAGGGTATAAAGCAGGAGAATGAATCAAGTACACAACTAAGAGAAGGACAGGGTCCTGGTAGATAAATCCCAGCTGAGATGTTCAGGCAAACAAAGGAAGAGCGCAACATTCAGTCATGGGGGCAGCAGTGCAAGGTGTTTTGATGTGCATTTTATATCACAGACTTGAGGGTTTAAAGAAATCCATAGAGGAAGTATCACCCCCTTCATTTGCTGGAAAATGCAATATCTGTCCTCCTCAGATGGCTACAACCCTGGTAAGGAGCAGGGGAATGAACTCTTCCATCTGCACCACATCTAAGAGGTTTATGGGATTAAGTTTTAACTAATGGCTTAAAACTTAAGCAAGGGAAGTTTAGACTCGATATAAGGAAGAAATTCTTTACTGTGAGGGTGGTGAGGCACTGGAATGGGTTGCCCAGGGAAGCTGTGAATGCTCCATCGGTGGCAGGGCTCAAGGCCAGGTTGGACAGAGCCTTGGGTGACACGGTTTAGTGTGAGGTGTCCCTGCCCATGGCAGGAGGGTTGGAACTAGATGATCTTCAGGTCCTTTCCAACCCTAACTACTCTATGATTCTATGTTCCCTCGGCAGGGATTTCAGAGTCTGGTGGCTGTCATCTCTTCAAGCAGGGTTCTTTCGCCCCACTGCTGGCTTACGCACAACAGGCTTATGGCACAGGAGCAGAGCTATGGCAAAGGGCCTACACGAAGTAGTGTACCCATTTTTCTTGCCTTCTGCTGATTTGGTAAAGGAGCTAGGACAATACTGTATCTAATCCTTTTTTTGAAGGCAGGAATGTCAAACTAAGCTACTTTACAACTTCATATTCATCTATCTGACTTTTCTAAGATGAGTTCCAAGTGGGATTGTGGGTGCAGGTGATGCATGGCATGAATAACACTGCTTTTTTAACATTTATAGTAGGATTTTAGAATGGGAACTGGCAGAAAGTTGCTGGATGGTCTTATACTCCTGAGACCTGATGAACCGAGATAGATCCATATGATGATCTGCTTTCAGCAGTAAGTCATGCTGATTATAAGAAGTACCTGCAGAATTATGCCCAAAAGATGGGTACATAGAAACTGTATACCATGGTTACAAGTTTCTGTTTTGAAGGAGTCTAGCAGCCTGAGACTTACTGCATAAAAATGGGGAAGACTGTTGGTGATGCACCACCAAATGAGGACAACTAAGTGCCAAGCAGAAGCAGAACTATTGAACCAAACTTTCATGTTTCTCGTGTTTTTTCTAGGTCATTTTAAGGGAGATCTCAGTGGAAGAGGAACAGCTCCTCAGAAGTCATACAAGTCTTAAGCAGCTCCTGGGAAAATGAAACAAACAAACACCTCCTGTATCTCAGGGCACCGTGCAGTGATTTTCCAGTCCTTTTCAATTGCTTCACATTGCGTGGGCTGAGCAGTGACTGGGAGCTCTTACATTTTAATGCCAAGTTTCAGAAAGATCTTTCTCGATGTCTACTCCACCTTTGTTTCCTCTTTTCTTTGTGGCTTGGGTCCACCCAGGCTCAGAAGCCAAAGGAAAGTGGATGGGCTGATTCACTAGACTTTGCACTTGAACACCTTCAGATATTTTTCATTCATTCCAATTCTCCTTGGAGGCATTCATAACATTTTTTGCCTTTTTTTTTTTTTCACAGCCTTACATGCATATGCATCGCACTATCAGATAGGGTGCTAATAAGCATTAAAGGAGTGTGCTTGTTCACGTCTTCGAGGTGATGTAAGACAGAAGTGTAGCCCTCAGCTCTCTGTAGCTCTGCAGCTGCTCAGAAACTGCCCATGGCAACATCTCTCCTGCTCCCTGAGCTCTATCTGTTTCTTAATTTCGTGCTCTTCCTGGTACCATTGTTTTCTGGGATGCATGTCCCAGTTTCCTTTTATTCCCACTCAGCCACATCATTTTAGCACTTTATTTCTGAACTGAAGCTGTTAGCAAACGTGTTCCCAAGTATGCCTTGTGGTCATCCCTAGAAATACAATCTACTCTTCCCCAAACCTAGGAAAAGTTGGCTCTAGAGGGCAGACCCATGATTCTTGCTGCTTTCTGGCCTGGTGGGAGCTAAGAATTCCTCCTCAAGTCTCCTCAGAATATACAGTACCTTTCAGAAATCTCCTTCCCTTTTTTCTTTTTCCCCAACAGTGGAAATGCTTTACATACTTTACAGATGTGTAAGGCTGTTACGTAAAGCATCACATGAAGGCAAGGGCTCTTGCAAATAATAAAACTGCAGGCTAGTTGAAACTGGTCCCCTTATTTCATTTTCCTTAACAAAATGTAAATCTACACCCACACAAACTATGTGTGCTTGGAGCAAAACAGTATTCCACATTCTGCGGTGGGGAGGGAGCCAGACTTGTTGAGGGGCAGCTACCTTGCCACGCTTCTTCTCCACTGAGCTCGTGCTTCATTTCCACACCAGATTTGATCAGCTTGGGCATCTGCATGGTGCTGGCAGAGCCACTGAGGCAAGGAAGTGGCTTTGCCCATCCATAACTTACTGGGCAGTCTTTCTTGAGGATCTGCCCACCCCCATGGGGTTTGCAGATGGGGGCTGGAAAGCGCTCAGCCTGTTTTCCTTCAAGTAGTCATTCATGTCTCCAGGAAAATTTCCTGATGGATGCACTAGTGCTGACATATAGTGCTGACATGAGTGCAAGGAACAGGCCAATGTTTATCCTGAACCTTCTCCTTTTCAACAGCCCAGGTCTGCCCCCCTACTTCCACTGGAGTTGCCCCAGTTTCACACTAGCATGCTTTTTCACCACCCTTGGGTCTGGTTTAAATACAGAATGATGATAATAAGCCTACTTTCCACCACCTCCTCCAAAAAAATAAAAGATGTAGCAATCAAGGAGCAACACCTCATGGGCACCTCAGAATCACTGCCACAAAATCATTGCCAAGGAAGTGACAGGGCAACCTGCAGGATGAGACATTTCTCAATATGATATCCTAGGAAACTGTGTAACATCACTAGCTTCAATCAAATTAATTGCCTATTATTCAATTAAAAATAAGGAAGTAAAGAGACAAAACCTTATTTAATTTCTTTATGTCATCAGCCTATGTAATCTGCAGTTTAATGAACCTGATGGGTTGTCTTCACATGAATAAAGAATTTTTCCTCGGGCCACCTACTCCAGTCATCACTGGGGGATGGGGAAATCTCAACTCCATTAACAAAGAAGTCCAAAGGTGCTGCTCTGCAGATGGGACAGTACAATTCCCCATTGCTATTAAAGTGCCTTAACTGGAAAGGGCACATTTGGGCTTGCAGGGGGACAACATACCCCATTTTCTAAGAGCAATGACTTCCTTTTCTCACATATATTTTGGGACAATTCTTTTCCCCTTCTCTTCCCAGAGGTGACCTGTTTTATATGCAGTTGTTTCACAATTTGCTGTCAGGTTCCAGGAGCTGAAGTGTGGAGAAAGACCCGTGCTTGTGAAGAAATCCTTTCACTGAGTACTGACGCATTGGCTCAAATCTGGTCTCTGCAGAAATCCTGGAAGAGGAGCACAGGATGCCTGCAATTTGCTTCTCTGCTTCTCCCAACTCCGGACACCAACTCAGGGCCAGGATTAGTGTCCCTGAAATTACACTCCTAGAGACAATTAGAAAGCCTCATCTGCATTGTTTTGCCCCATGTAATCACCAGCCAGGTCCCTTTCTCCAGCAGAGTTAAACAACATAATTTGAACTGCTTCTCCATGTTTCCTGCACCTGCGCATAATGTTTCTGGTCCAGTTGGAGAAGATGAAGTTCAACAAATGGTCAGTTAAACTGACTTCAAAAAGTACAGCCAGTGGGAACAGGAATGATAAGGAAAGGCTTTAGTGGAGATGGTACCCCAGGGAATTCCAGATAATTCAGATGCTGATGGAGCTGGAGATGGCTGCTACAATTATACCTACCCTACTGCAGTGCAGAAATAGGTGACCAAGGGCCACCAGTTCCAAAAGTCTCTTCCATTTTGTCCTGACGTCTGAGTCTCACCCTTTTTTCTGTGCCTTTAATGAATGTGCACACACACATTTCATTACCTACTTGGTGTGCATGCCATTTCCCCATGCTTGTAACACCCTGTCAGTCATGTGGACCATCCTTCAGCAGACATTGTAGTTTGTGGAGACTGTTGGGTTAAGAAAATGATCCTGAATCCTTCACGATGCTAATGTGAAGCTGCAGCATTAACAGACTCCCTGGGATGACAGCCCCAGCCTTCATGGGAATCCATGCTCTTTTCTGCCTTCGTTAGCCTTATATAATGTTACTGCTCATCTGCAGCTAGTGTGACACTGGCTCCTTTGTGTGACTCTAAGGCTTTTGTGCACCAGCCAAAATGCAATGCTAAACCAATCAGGATAACAAGCAGCTGACTGTTCATATGCTGCTTCCAAAAGCGAGATTGTATACTATTGCATGCATTATTGTCTGTTCGTGTCTGGGCTAAGTCAGGGACAAGGTGGGCTCATCCTAGGGCAGGTTTCCTGGTCTGCTGGCTCTACAGCACTGGATACTGGGCTCTGTAAGCAGTCAACGGACAAACTCCACTTGCTGGCCAGCAACTTTCTACTGGTGGATGATGGGAGCCAGTTACTGCAATACTTGTATCATAGAATCATCATAGAATCATAGAATAGTTAGGGTTGGAAAGGACCTTAAGATCATCTAGTTCCAACCCCCCTGCCATGGGCA
>WYDI02027865.1:0-18455 GCA_009867235.2 Psittacus erithacus
AAAGTTAGAAACACAGCGCTGCACCAGCCACTAAGAAGGAGAAAAAATGACTGCTACTGCTGAACCCATGACACACCCCATCAGTTCCTTGCAGCCAGGTTTGCATGGGTGTTTGCTGAGCAAAGGGAGCTCAAGATGGGCTGGAGCAAAACCAGCACAAAGATACTCCTGAATCACCAGTGTTCACCATCCCAGCATGCAGGAGCGAGGCACTGGGGAGCCCATGGAAGGTGATGGCTGTGGGGCAGCCCCTCTGTTTCTACTGCTGCTGTCTCTCTCTCCCATGGCCAGGCAGAACTGGAGCAGAGGGGAAACACTAATTAATGACTGCCACAAGAGCAGGTACTTCCTTGCTATTGTGTCTGGCACACGCCTCCTTCCTTCCCTGCTCAAGCCCCTGGAAGAGCTACAAGCCCAGCACTGTGCCAGGGAGTGTGTTGGGGGATGAGGAATAGGGGCTGAGAAACAGGGGCAAGGAAGGAGATGTGGAGGTATCCTTGTGTCCCTGAAAGCCCCCGGGTCCTGATGTGCTTTGTTTCCATGCCTGCAGGCAGCAGTGCCACCTAAGGGCAGCCGAACAAGAAGCCTCTTGCGGAGCTTCGTGCCCTCTAGGTGGGACAGGACTTCAATCTTCAGCTTCTATTGATGCAAGTCTATTAGTCTTGACTTCATCTTTAAGGACTGGTATGGGCTGTACTTGGATATCAGCTCACTTGGAGGCCAGTCTGTCCCCTAATAGACAGTATGACACTACAACAAACAGTGAGCAAGATTACAGTTGAGTTGAGCTTGATCCATGGGTGAATGGGGCAGGTCTGGTTGGGTTATCTCTATGTATACCACCTTCCCATGTGTCATCCACCTACCCAATGGTCCCCTGCATCATTTTGGGACGTGGAGGTGGCCTGCTTTGGGACAGCAATGTGGAGTCCTTGAGCCTTGAGCCCTTTCCTCTCACCCAGCATCCTTCCATACATATAGATGTAGCCTTTTCCTTGGTATTCTCATCAATGCTTTCTGCACTCAGCATCATGGAGCTCATTCTTTTAAAACATCATATGTCACATCTAGTCCCACTGGTTGCACATCTCAAGGGCATTTGGATCCAACCCACCTATCCATCTCTACCATGTTCTGAGTTTTCCTAACAGGAGAAAGAGCTGCGGCTGTAGATTCACTCTGGGAGGACAAATGTAGATGTCACATCTTATCCCCAGGCTTGATCCAGTTGAGTTGATCCCAGCCTCACTGGAATGAATAGGGAAGAACCCGCAACCCCAGCTCACTTTGCACCAGGCTTACGGTTGAACTTTAGGTGCATGTGAACACCTCCTTGCCTGAATCCCAGTTCATCCCTTAGTGATCCTGTCCCTTTAAATTTATTCCAAACTTCCTTGACCCTGGTTTTCCTGCTGCACAAACAGCAAGTTATTTTAAGATCTGACACTGTTCAGCTTTTATTTCAGTGTAAACAATACCGGGGATGGAGTGGTCTTGGCACAAAGGAGCAGCTTGAGAGCAGTTAAGAGCCTGCTGCCTTTCCCTCTGCTTTTTTCCCCCTCTTTCCTTTCGGACATAAGCTACTTGAGGTGCTGTTGAGTCTGGTGAAGAGCAGAAAGCCACAGATAATCTGGGATTTGCTTCCTAGAAAACAGAGGGAGACCATTGCTGATCTCTACCAATCAGTCAGGGTCTCCTTGCTGTGACTCCCCTGGCACTTTGGAGCAGGAACCAGTATCACTGACAGTGAGACATGTGCTGATGGTTATAAGCTGTCCACTTTGGGAAGAAGATGGGTAAAGGTGTCTAAAATGTGGCAAATCATTTGCACTCTGAAGGTGCTCATTTCTTTCCCTTGGCTCTCCAGGGAACCAGGACTGATGAGCTCAGGTGGACACATCCACTTTGTAGACTCCTAAAACTCTGCTGAGGTGAATCCCACCCATCTGTTAAGACCTTTGAGATATCTGGATCTTTAAATGGTGTCATTTGTCATCATTTTGTTTAAACCAGATGAGGATGAACCTCTGCTATCCTCTCATACTTTATTCTTCTTGCTGTACTCAGCTCTTCATCATATTGTGTTACCAGAAGCATTGCAGGACCAGAGTCAACACTGCACTGCTGTGATAGTTGCTGTCCTTAATAATGTCCTTAATGGGGGTTGGAACTAGATGATCTTAAGGTGCTTTCCAACCTAAACCATTCTATGATTCTATACCATGAGCAGATTTCTAGTCCATCTGAGTGCCAAGAAAAGGCTTGAAGCAAGGATGTAGAGGGATTTAGGCTAAAGAAGAGGTCTTCAGGTATCTACACAATTAGAAAACCAAGCTTCTGGCTTCAGGGGGTCTGATGCAATTGAATATCTGAAGTTTGCAGTGCTGGAGCAATGCTGGATTTGGAAATTCAGGAATTATTAGGATTTCATTATTTAGAGGTTTTATTGTGGCTGTGGACACTTTGTAGAAGTGGGACTTGTGTTTTCAAACCCATAATTCTGCTATCCCATACAGACCCCTGGGAGATATGCATTAGCTGAGCCCTCTTTACCCCAGTATTGATGGGAAGATGGAGCTGTTTGTGGGAGCACCAGGTTTCCAGACAAAGAATGCTCTTATGTGTCTGCAAGTAATAAACCCATCAACCAACACAAGAGAAAATTTATTCTCAACCTTCAAAAAAGACCCACAGCCAAATTCTTCAGTTCTTGACTGTTTCCCAGCAGGAACCCAGCACAAGGGTATCCGACTGGAGATAAATATGGAACTGGAGCACTGGGGCCTTTAGGGAAAATCCTGCCCTTTCCTGGCCAAAGTCCTACTGAGTTTGCTGAGCTGGGGCTGGGATTTGAGCTGGGAGGGAAGGAAGAATGTGAAGTTCAAGAGGTTTGGGGACTATTTTAGGGCAAAAAGCATTGCCCAGCCTTTGCAGCACAGGTTTCCCAGCAGAGGCTGGCAAGCTGCATTCATATGTCTCAGGACTGTCTCCTAGGCCAGGTACCCAGAATCAGAAACCCATTTAAAGTAATTCTTGGGTTTATAATTGGCTTTTATCACCATAAGCCCCTGTGCACATCAGGTCAGCCCCATTAGTTTAATGGGCACTGAGGAATTTATAAGATGACTTACTGACCATGGAAGAACGAACGCAGCAGATGGTATCAGCATCACATCAAAAAGCAAACCCATGCAAAGCCTTTGGAAACAAAAACAGCTGATGGGCTTGGAGCAAAGCGTCTGGTGAAGCAAAACCAAGGGAAAGAGGGAGGCATTTTGGGTATCTTCCAGCTGGGAGGAAACTCAGACTCACATTCACCTGCATTTCTATTCTCAGAGGGGTCCTGGGGGTGTTTTAGCCCCAGCTGTACCACACTGGGGCTAATGGAGCTGTATCCCATGTCTGCAAAGCTGCTCAGGTAGGGGGATATGATGTGGGTCTGCAGGTAATGCCCAACATATAGGGGCTGGGCTGGGAAATGTGATGGATACAAGACCCCAAAATGTGTGTGCGAGCAAGTTGGAGGATAAGGGAGGAAAATCACACCTTTGCAGTGGATAATTTCAGATAGTTTTTCATTGTGTGACACTTTGTCCCCAAAAAACAACGTCTTTCCCCTTCTGTTACCTCTATGTATTTCGCATTGTTCTCTCCAAACCCTTGAGAAGGGCCACGCTTTATACACCCTGAGCATTGCTTTGTAAAACCTGATAAAAGCCAGCACAGATTTAGACTCTCATTTCCCAGACCCCAATACCTCTTTGTTTACTGCTTTGTGTTGCTTCATATTTACAATTAAACCCAAGCCTGAGTAAAGGGAAAGCTTTCTAAAGCCTTTAAAGCCTGTGAGTGAAGGCACCCAGAGCAGGAAGGAGCCGTGAAGCTGTCGATTGCTGTGAACTTTCCATGACACCACTCAGGGTTTGTTTCCAGACTGATCTTTATTTATGAATGCAGTAGCATTTATTACTGATTTTATCTGTAAAGATAACACTTCTTCCCTTGCTGGATTCCATGCCTCAGTTATAATTACTGCCTGCTTCTCAAGCATACTTCTGCATTATTTAGTGTGGTACGATGTCAGAGCTGTAATGTTGGCTATTTATTACTTGGGCTGTGGGGTTACACCTGATCTGTGGATGCCCCATGGCATCTAATTGTTGGTCCATACTTAAAATCACTTGAAGCCACAGAGGATGAGGGGAATATTTATAGTTAGGCATGAGAAAACCAAACTGAATTAAACAAAACCTGAATCTCCATTCTTGGAGATACACAGAACCCGACTGGACACAGTCCTGAGCTGCTGTATCTGCCTTTAAGTAGGGGGTTGGACTAGAGCATCTCCAGAGGCCCTTTCCAACCCAAATATTCTATGATTCTGTGATTTTTATGAATTTATGCTGCGGGGAAATTCCAGGCTTTAAAGTATGGTTGGGAGCTGAGATAGCTCAGCAATCGAGCAGGTAAAACTGGGGTTGTTCCCTGTTAGCATCAAAAAGGTGAAATGACAGAGCAAAAGATGAGATATTGCCCCATCTGAGTCTGTATCACAGCATATTGTCTGATACCCCTTGGCTCGGGGTAAGTCCAGACTCGTGCTTTCTTACCCTTTTTGCTCTGTGTGGTGTCCCTCCTCATCCTCTAGCTGCTCCATGATAGGTGGTGAAGCTCTGGCTGGTCTCTTGGGGTTTGCCTCCTGCTAGAGCAGACTTTGTCTTTCCTGTCTCAATCCCAGTTTCTTGACTCCTGTGGCCTTTCCTCATCCCCAGACTTCATCCCACGAGTCTAAGAAAAGGAGTCAATGATTTTCAATTGAAATTCATTCATGTTTTTACAGTTTATTACAGGTTTTAGTTTTAATGACAGATTTTATTACTCAGTTCTTACCGGGCATCCAGCGTCCTTTCACACTTACTGGGTCGTTGCCACATACCAAGACTGTGTCTGCCTCGTCCGCACCTTTGACTGATGGCCACCCTTTATATTTGCTTATTAAGATGGAAAATAACATTTCACCTCAAAGATTTCATCATGTGTTCTTTCAGCTCTGCATGCCCAAATCCCATCCTGGCCAGCGCAACGCTCCTTGCCAATTTTTGGTACAATTGCCTTCCATCATTTTCCTGCCAAATATATAAACTCCCTCTGTTCTTATATGCTATTGCTTTTGAAAGTAAGCTGGAGTCAAGTGACTCGTTATATTTGCTGGTTTCTTTTCATAACTGACAACAAATCCTCTTTTTGAAGTGTTGGGCAGGCTTCTGGGTACTTACTTCATCACTTGTGAAAGTGTGGTGAGTGGCTACCACACTGCCTGTGGCTCCATCCTCACCTTTATCTCATAGCAGATCACCTGCCCTGCCAAGCACCACCTTGTTTGACATTGCTATCTGTGTAAACCGTTCCCTCGAGCTTGCATATACTTTGCACAGGCTCAACCTTGATATAAAGACTTTATGATGGTAATTGTTTTGGCTGGCTTGCCATAACTGTTCGCATTGCTCTCAGATGAGTCATGATGAAGTCTCTCAAATACCCACTTGAAATCCGTAAGCTGTGTGATGAGCCTTTTTGCTCCTTGATGGTTGCTTTGATGATAAGTGTTAGGGCCAAAACTTGGTCAGTACATGATCTTCCAGGTAAAAACACTGCCTTCCTTTCTTGGAATTTGCCTCCTGCTAGAGCAGACTTTGTTTTCCTGTCTCAATCCCAGTTTCTTTACTCCTGTGGCCTTTCCTCATCCCAAACTTCATCCCATGAGTCTAAGAACAAGAGACAATGATTTTCACTTGAAACTCATTCATGCTTTTACAGCTTATTGCAGGTTTTAAATACCATTGTATCTGTTCTTTGGCATCAACAGAACTCCTTCTGAGGGCCTGAGATGCTGCTGGCTTCAATGTAATGCTCCAGAAACTCACTTCCCCCCCTTCTGCTACCTTTAAGAACTCAGAGTACAGACTTGCGAATGCTTTGAATATCTTTGGCATGCAGCTGTAAGGACCACCCTGTCCTCTGCCTGACACAAATAGCTTTATGCAGATAAGTCCATGGTGTCCTAGACAAACACTGCTTCTTGCAGTAAAAAACCCACTGACGTATCTCAGTAATGAGAGTACAAACTGCTGTCTGCTGTCTCCTGGTGCAGTTTGAAGGGAATACCAGCCCTGTGTTCACATACCTGCAGGACACAGTGGTTGGTTTTACAGATAAAGTGGCTTAAAGAATTAATACTGCCATGAGTGCAAGAATGCCCTCAGTTGTATTAGGTAAGTTAATATTTGCTTCAATGATTTATAAACGACAAAGTGAGGCACAAATCAGTTTTCCCTGTGGGTATGTTGCTGCATGAGTGATCCCTGTGACGTACTCAGCTGTCTCCGAAGCATTTGGATATGGAAAGCTGGAGCAGGCTGACTTCTGGTCCGATCTGATCCTGGTAATTCCTGCATTCCTGTAGTTGCAGCCAAAATCCATTATATCACTGCTTATTCCTCCCAGCATCTGCAGAGAGAAACAGATCCAACGCACTACGTATTTGTCACCAAACCACATTTCATCCATGAGTGAAGGACTGATAGTAATGAGAGGGGCACCAAGTATTGGATCTTATTCGGATCTGTTTCAGGCGCTAAATACACCAAGTTTGGACATTTAATTACAGTCTATGTAATTAAAATTAAAACAAAACAAATCCCATTCCTGTGAGGAAGGAAGAGTTCTCAGAAGCTGCACATATGGAGTCTGAAAAAGCTGATGCTGGGGGAGCGCTGCCCTTGCAGCGAGCAGAGCAGGTGACGAGCCCATCACAAACTCCACTTCAGAGGTGGTAAAAACTCAACATGTTCATTTTTCCCCTCACTGGAATTCATTTTCATGCACTTTCAGTGTCGATTTTCACTCACACCTTTTCAGTCTGAATTTGAATGGATTTCAGAAGAAATCAAGAGTTCCACTCTGAATTGTGTTTTCACATCTAAAAAGCACGTGATGACAATCTTCGGTCAAAGAAGGGCAATCCACCCCCAAAAAACCCATCCACTCTGATGAGAATGAATCAAAACACCTTGACCTTCTCCCCTTTTACTTTAAAATCACTTTCATCTTCTAAAGGTAATTTCTGGCTTCAAGCAGTCCCTTGGCAAGCTCCTATTCTGATTAAATGGCATTTCCCAGCTGGAGGATGTCAGAACATTTTCAACGGGCCCTAAGCCAAGCTCAAAGCACAGGAGATGCACTGGGCAAGAAGATGCTGGTTTTGGTCTGGGTGCTGGTGCCATCTGTGGTGTGTGTGTGGATGGGTAATAATGCAATCTGGCTCTTGTGGGATTTGAGAGTGGGCTCACCACCCTTTGAGCAAGAAAGAGGAGGGTGAGGAGATGCTGAATAAGCCCATGGGGTGGTTCCCAGCCCATCAGGACAGAGAGGGTTTGCCTCTGTCTTTGGATGCTAGAGGATGGTTTGATCCTGAGTCAGGGGATGAGGAATGCCAGAATCCAAAAGTATTACCCTAAAGGAGATTGTGGTAAATCTGCCTTGCCCAAGTCTCCTGGGGACCAAGCTCTATATTACGCTCCATTGCTTCACTGAACCCAGCTCTGCTGCTGCTGCTGCGCATTAAAAATAACCACAAAACCAGCCCATGCTTTAGTGTACAAGGTTCAAGCAGCAACATCCACACTGGGAGCTTGTCCTGCTGCCCAGCACAGAAATAGCCAGTGGGAAGAGATATGCTTGTCCATGACCAGATATGATGGGGACATGAAGAGTGTTCAGGTGGAAACGGTCGTGCACAGAGTAAGAAACACAACAGCATAATGTGAAACTGAACTGATGGCTACCAGTGGGGTGTTAAACCCAGCAGGACTGAGGCTCCAACCAGCCCTGCATCTCCTTTAGCCTCCTTCAGCTCTTGGGATGGTCCCAGGGGATACAAGCTGTAGTTGATGGGGAATGTGGGGATGGGGCTGACTCTGACCTTGCGGGAGAAGCTCCCATGTTTCTGAGTGTGAATACTACACCATCGTATTGCTGTGCTGCTTTCAACTCACGCCAGTCCTTGCCTTTGGCACAAGTCTTGCTCCCCGCTCCTTGCCAAACCAGTACAGATGTTTTAACACCCACCGGAGCCCAGATAATTATAAACAGAACACAGAGACTGGTTGGGGCTGTTTTCATTGCCTGAACTCCAGCCTTTCTCAAGCAAGACAACTCCCACTTTCTGGCACTGCTTTCAAAGGCATTTTTGTGGGCCACCTTGCTAATACTCATTTTATTAGGGGTACACCCAGAAGCCCCAACCAGGATGAGGATTGCACTGACTTAATGGTGACCGCAGAGTGAAACAAGTGCAGGGAAGATGAGTGGAACAGTTGGGAAAACCTTTTCCTAGGGAAATTAGAGCTGGTTTCTACTCAGTGGCATTCCAGCCATGGCATTGCAAAGCTGAGGTTATTTTTCAAACAGGTTTGGGGAGTGTTTTCAATGAGACAAAACCATGCAATCAACTGGTGGGCACTGGGCAGAGGATGCTGCAAGTCCTTCCCATCCTAGATCCTTATGGGAGGCAATGCCCATCATAGCGAGCTCATGAGCAGAGAAGACGAGATGAAGGAAAGAGCAGCATTTCCTGTTTTGATGGAGGAAAGCCGCAGCAAATACCTTCTCCATAGTCTGTGCTTGTACAACCCTAAAACACAGAAGTCTGGCCCAAGATCAGGAGCTATGTTCCCTCAGGCCATCTGCAAATAGCCAGGTTTGAGTTTAACAGATAAGAATGGATTTATCATGAATGAAACCAGATCTCATATGCATCTCCCCTAGTGCCACTTAGAAAGTATAGGTGGTGGAGGAGGACCAAGAAAGCCTCCTCAGGCTTCATATCTACATGAACCTCATGTCTCCTTACCCCTTTTCCATCAAGATGCTTTGCGGTCCTCCTGGACATGCAGGTTCAATTTGTCATGGAATCATAGGATGGCTTGATTCTATGATTCTATGATACAATGACAAAATGGACCTGCATGTCCAGAAGGACCTCAAAGCATCCTATCCTTGTGTTCATTATCACAGCTGATAACTGGTTGGGTGGAAGATGACAGGCACAAGCCCACCAGCCTTGGTAGGCTCAAGCCATCTTTGCGGCTCTCCCCTAAATCCCTGCTGTGAAATTCCTCTTTCTTTATGCCCAGCCATGAAGATTTTCATCCAATATTATCCCAGTTCATTTCTGGTTGCTGTGGAGACCAATCTCAATGAAACTTTAGTATTTTGGACGAGAATATGATTCTAAAGTCATTTGCGATGCAGGGTCCCATGCTAATAGCATTAGCATATTATTTGATTATGGCGATGTGGAGGGAATACATTCCAAGTCCTTTTGCCATCATTGCATCTTAAAAGACAAGGAAGAGAAAAACCTCCAGCTTTTAGCTGATACTGATGACCTTTACTGCTGGTGAATTCATGATTTCTGAATGCATAAAGCTTTAAGGGTCTCAGGCATTTTTAGCCTCACGGCAATGGGAATAGCTCCTTGGAAGGGACCTTTTCCGTCTCTGCTTTCAGTGAGCGCTGTTAATAGACTGCCTAATGGGCAGGACTCGGGTTTTAATGATGGGTAGAGAGATCCAGGATGGCTTTTTGAGCTGTTTGCATTTTTGCTGGAGTGATGGTGCGGCAGAGCCCAGCTAGAGAGCTGTACCTGTGCAAGCTACAATCCTCCCATCACTTGGAGATTTTTCTTCTTGCATCTTACCCTTAGGGAAGGTTTTGACTTCAGGACTTCTTTAGACGATTCTAGTATGAGGACAGGGTATACCCATACCCCCAAATGAAAAGTAATTGCATGGCAAACCTTTGCAGATTGGTTTGGTCTGAGTGCAAAGGCTGCAGGGATGGAAAAGGGAGAGGAACTTCCAGCAAGAAAGAAAATGAAGCCAATCTATTGTTTTGAGTGTCCATCCATTTGGCGGATGGACTGACCCTTGCTCCCACTGACCCCTGGGCTGCTTTGCTCAATGGTTCAGGGACAGTATTGCAGCCACGAGGGTTAATGACTTCTTTTGTCTCTCTTTTGGCTTTGATGCAGCTGATACTGCCCTGTGTGAGCATGCCGGGCTCACCGAAAGCTATGTGAGGAATGTGGGGCTCTACCACAACCCCCTGTCCCCATTTTCCCCTCTACCCCCTGCACAGCACCCACCTCCCTTTCCTTTTAACCCATCAGCTAAAATACCACCCAGGGAGCAAATAAAAACATTAATCCCATGAATGTTATTAACATTCATATTAACATTCATATTAACATTCAGTAAGATAGAGGAGAGAAAAATGGGACCAAACTCCTGCAGTTTGGTCCCATGCATGGATGCAAATGCACCCATAAGGAAGGGGGCTCTTGAGAGGAGAAATTTGGGGATCCTCTTTCTTTCCCCATTGCTGCCTTGCTGAGCATTGGCAAAGCAGCTCCTTAGCAGCTCTGCTGCTTTATTGACTCCCTGGCTAACTGGAAGTTATAATGTTTCTCCCCCAAGGTAAGGAGAGATCGAAATAAATTACTTCTGTAAAGAGCCAGGAATGGCAGTTCTTCTATAATATGAAGTGCAAATATTTGGGCCTCCTGCACACTCCCTTGAATAGAAATGGTACTAAATCATGCATAATAAAACAGGTTCACATTTTCTCCTAGCAAAAGTTTTCCTCTGCTTTCCTGAAGCATTAAAGCCCTACGCTCCCATCACCATAAAAAGGGCCATAAAATCTAAAGCAAGCCGTTAAGAAGCCCTGGCTGGGATTAGGTTGGGATTCATCCTTTCTGCTTCTACATCCCTGCTAAGCGAGGCGCGCACCCGTGTTTGCTCAAGCAAGGAATGGCACCCACATACTGCCAGCAGTGAACAATGAGGGTGAGAAGAAATCTGTTCAGGACTTAAAAGCAAGTTTTCTCCTGTGTTGAGTGATGTAAAGTCAATGGTGAACCAGCTTCTGGGCTTTCACCCTGCTCGTTGGTGGCATGTTGGACCATGGTACTGGGTGAAAAAGTTGGCATGAAGTCCAAGGGAAAGCCAGTTAGGAAACCCCAAAATTTCTAATCATCATCATCATGGAATCAGAATTGGAATGGCTTGGGTTGGAAAGGACCTTAAGATCATCCAGTTCCAACCCCCTGCCATGGGCATGGATGTCTCACACTAGACCAGGTTGCTCAAGGCCCTGTCCAGTGATAATAGCCAATAAGAACCAATGACATCCTCCAAAACTGGATGCTAGAGCTTCATTTCACACAGAGACAAAGCTGGTTTGATGCTGGGCTGCCTCTGGAGGGGGAAAAACACTCTTTCTCATAGAAATGTGTCATCTCTTATTATAGCTCTTAGTTTTCAACAGCTTCAGCCCTGGTCTGCAGCACTCGGCTCCACAGACTCCAGCCAGACTTGCTAAGGTTGCCCCTGACATCTGTAGACAGTACATATGTCAGAAAAGCAGCTAATTCTTCACATCCATTTTGCCTTGGTTTTGCCACCTACAGTGAAAAAGACAAAAATACCCCCTTTGAGACCACTTTGTGTTTTATAAAGTTCCCTCCCTCCATCTTTGTCCTTTCTCTCTGTTCCAGCCTTTGCTTTTTTGTCTTTTTGTCTTCTCCACATTTAAACCCTCATCAAATTTGTTTTACATTGTCAGAGATGATGATTCATGAAGCAGAGTGTCAGAGATGGGGTTATATCTGTGGAGCAAATGAAGCCTATCCCAGCCCATGCTGCCACCCTGGGGTTATCCTTCATCCCCAGACATAGGTCATTGTCCTGCTCTCAGATAAGGGTGTCCCAGGTGGGATGCCCAAGGTTGTGTGTAAGCCAGGGCTGCTTTTATCTCCAGCACTGAAGCCATTATAGCAAAAATAAATAGGTGCACACCAGACACCCCCTATGGCCAAATGTTAGACCTCCAAATATTGACTCAAAAGGTTGAGCTCTACAATCGAGCAGCAGGTTTGCTCTTTAAAGGGTAGCCACCATGTGCAGGGCTGATATGATACAGAGCTGGGTCACTGCCACCAAGGGGCAGAGATGGGATTTTGGGCACAGCCTCATCTCACACAAGCAAACCCATGTTCTCCAGGGAGAAGCATCACATCATTTCTATTGCAGCCTCTCTCCCTCCTGCCCCTTTGTCCTTCAAAGAATTGATTGCTGTTAAAATAACTGAGATAGATAATGCTTTGAGGTCAGGATGATCCGACTTGGCTCCTTTCCCTCTCTTCTCTCTCGCTTACTCTTCAGTGCTGTGATATTTTCCCCTGGTTCCCATGCTTCTCCGAGGCAAACGCTCCCACATTGCCACTATTTTGTAGTTGTTTCATACAGATGCAAGCAGAGCGCTGACACTAATGGGCAGAGATGATGCTATTTATTTACTGCTACTCATCCTTGTCTCCCTGTCTTTCCCATCAACTCTTTTATGGGTAATTCTCCCCTATCCTGTGTTGCATGCTTAAACAAAAGGGGGATTTCACTGTTGACAGTAGAAGAAACGTTAGGGAGCAGCTCAAGCTAAATATCATTTAGATGAATGAAACTGGATAAGAGAAACCATGCTCCTAGCCTCTGTGCAGCAGATCCCTGTCCATAAAGCTCCTCCTCTCCCTTGGCCAGTCTGTTCTGGCCAGTTTCTCAAAGCAAAATAACTGGAAAGGAAAAGTTCAAAAGCCCAATATCACTTTGTCCCCATCTTTCAGCTCCTCTGCAGCGCAGGATGCATCTGTGCCGCATCCTTGCTTTTGGGGAGCTCCATTCCCCCTGCTTGGCACCCAAAATATAGGCTATGCTGAATATTAGGGGTACCTGTGTCCTTGCACGCAGCTCCCACCCTGATGGAAACCAGAGAGGGGAGATTATCCCAACCAGACACCCTTTCCTACTAGTCTACTGGAGGAAACCTTTAGCAGGCAACCATCCAAGGCGTCCTTAAACTGACAACAGCTTTTCCAAATGCCATCCAACTCGGAGACAACAGGGGAAGCTCGATAAACCTTCTTTGGGTACTATTCTCATCCTCATGGCATTCCAGGGCCTCCCGTCGGTGCGATGGCATGGTGAATCATCCATTGGACGTGTTGTTTGTTCTCTCCCTGCCAGGAGAAGCGCAGGGAAGGATGTTTTGGTAGGGTTGTTTGTCTTTTTTCAGTATTATTTTGTATTTGTGCAGAAGGAATGAGCTGGCGGTGAAAGCAGAGGCATAGGTGGATTCCCATGGGAGAAGTTTCCCCCTTTTTATTGCTAATAAATGATGGAGCTACTCCAAAAAGTGGGGAAGGTGAGAGTGCTCCTTTGTCCTTCTAGGCATTATTTCTACTAGATTTCTACTATTCCCTCATTGGCCATAAGTTTTAACCAGCATGGAGTCAGTGACATGGTCTAAGGTGGTTTGTGGCCCTATTTGCCAAGGTAGAACTGAGAAGACCCTATCTATGAGGCCCCTTGGACCACTCAATCCTTGCCAGCGCGATGTGGGCATCACAGAGAATTCCTTGCTGTTCAAGGATGCCAAGCAAACATAGAATCCCAGACTGGTTTGGGTTGGAAAGGACCTTAAGGTCATCCAGTTTCACCCCTCTGCCATGGGCAGGGACATCTTCCACTAGAGCAGATTGCTCCAAGCCCTTTCCAAAGTGGCCTTGAACATTGATGGGAGCTTGACCCAAAAATCTCTTCTTTCCTGTGGGCATCATTTCAAGTCCATGGGATATAAGGAGTTATAGTCCCAGCCTTTGCCTTCAAGCAGGGAAGGCAGACTGGGTTATGGTGAAAAAGGCCATTCTGAGCAACAGTTTCTGAAGGAGTCCAGGTAATTATTTCTCTCAGATAAGTCCAGGAACATGATGTGAAGCTCTGTGCACACAGCAATACTCCAGTGCTCTGAGAAGGGAATTCACAACTGTCAGCAAGGAGGGAAATACCACTTTGGGGGATTGAAAACATCCGTAAAACATTCCTGGCTCCCAGCCTAGCCCATCCCATTGCCGGCCGTGTGCTCGCAGTTGTGTATCTTTGCTTTGGGGATGGAATCACAAGGTTTTCTCCCTCTTTACTACAAAATGTGGCCCAAAGGCACATCTTAACCTGGACTAGTGAGTGCCAAGCCTTCAGCTGGCCTGGCACCACAGGGTTTTGCAGGGCTGTGCGGCTCATCCCCACTGAGCTGCTTGGCTCTCTTTCTCATAAGGACCAGGGTAACATCTGTAGCACAAGCCCAGTGAGATGTATGCATGCAAGTCATGCTGCTGACATTGAGTTGTTGACTTAAGTTGTGGGCGTCCCAAAGCTGCCTTTTCCAGACCGTGAGAGTCCAATTCCCCAAACTCGGAGAAGAGCCAGCCAGGAAATGTGGGTTAAGATGACACTTCCCACATGGCCTCACTACGTAACCTTAACTCTGTCCCCCTGGGAATGGCAATAGGAACTGGAACAAGATCTTATCCCTTCTTGGCTGTGTTTGATACATTCCCTCAACATAAACTCAAGTTCCCAACATAAAGCCAGGGGATTTGAAGGCTACGTCTATGCTGTCAAATAAAGGAGGGCCACAAGTTTATTCATGGCCATGAGGGATGGAGAAGCATCTTTCTTTATGATTCCTGTCGGATTGAGTTGAGCATCTTTGGTTATGATGCAGGTAGAACTGATGCCTGGAGGTGTCTGGATGGGACCATCTGGAGCTTATTCACTGAATGTCCTATATAGACATGGGAAAGGAGTGTTGGTCCTCGTTGCCTGGGAGCTGGGCACTGCAGCATGGCAAGTTGAAATGGCTTTGGGACCTTTGGCTCACTGTGTGCTTTACCCTTATGGCAACCTCTTCCTGTTTCAAACCAATGGAAGAGCACAAACATCTTGACCTTTCCCTTTAGCATGTACTAGTCATCAAATACTATTTTCCTGCCTCAATTTCCTTTCCTGCCTCCTGTTCTTTCCCCCACCAAGACCCATCATTGGTGTGTGACCTGGACACGTGAGCTGCCCTTTATTCTAGTACAAAAACCCCCTACAACATAAAAAATACAGAGTAATCTCAGCAATCCCCTTCTGCAGCCACAGGCTTTATCATCCCAGCCCTTGCAATCCCCTCCCAGCCCCACGAAGCAATCCATCTCTCGCTTACTATTACGGAGCTCATCTCACAGACCTAATGGAGTACATGAGTCCTGAATCGGCTCCGCTAATGCTCTCCGTGGCCGGGTCCTTGTGGGAAGCAAGCTGGGAATTCATTCTGAAAATCAATGTGGATGCCAATAGAGTGGCTTCCCCCAGGGAAGCAACGTGCTTTTACTGGGCATTGCTGCCTGCTCCCCTTCATCTCCTGTTTTCTTTCACGTGGTCAGAGTAACCCCGGAGTCATTCATCCTCCTCTCAATGAGTGTGACTTTCCCACTGGTTTCCCCACATCAGACTGATTTTGGGGAGAAGATTCAGGTCTCCTGGCAGTGTGGGGTTCCCTGGGCTCCTCAAAGTGTTGTGATTTGCATTTGCTGTGCTCCAGGGCGATGCCGGGGACTGTCTGCTGCGTGCAGCCCTACCTCTCCCTTTAGGCTGTGTTGGCACAAATAAATCAGTGTAATTTCTAACTCCTGGGTGTGTTTTGGCTTGTCACAGGTTTTCCATGTAATGGCAAGTGTGGAGCCTGCAGGGATAGTGTTGGAGGACTGCTCAGGGTAGAGAGACCCCAACCCAACACAGTTCACAGCTGTCCCCAATGGTGACCTTAATGCTGGGATGGGGACACAACGCTACCCTGCCATCCTCACACCATCCTTGGAAGAGTTTTAGCCAAAGCCCAGCATGATGTGCAATTCCTGACCTTGATTCAGGAGGCAGCAAGACCATTGGGCTGCTCCTGAGAAGCACTTTGGGTGCAGCCCCCCTGTTTTTGATGGAGACAGGGGTATAGGCTCTACCATGCTGATGGAACTCAAAGCACTTGATTTGGGACTAAGATCTGGGACTCGCAGAGGTCTCGAGGCTCCTCTCCAATTGGGATCTGCGCTACTACAGGATAAATATTTAATAAGAATGAGGGTCAAGGCACTACTTTGTCCAAGGACACCGAGATGGCCATTTACTCCCATGAAAAGCACCGAGGGATACTTAATGCCCATGCAAAGAGAACAGGAATAGGAGTTTTAAGCTCACATCCCTCGCCATTAATGTCAATGTTAAATATTGATCCTTTCTGTGTTTAGCACAGACCAAACAACAGAGTAAAGCCACGCTCTTTGGCTTTTATTAATGTGCTTTTTCTGCATTGGGTGAAGTTTGCTGTAACGCCAGGATAAAAACTGTACCGGCAGTGAAGGAGCAGCATTGATTTTGTATCCTGGCACGATTCAGAAGTCAGTGAAAAATCACTCTGTGAAGCAGCTCCCTGTCCAAGCCGCAACAGCCATTCCAGAGAACACATTCCCTGCAGTCAGACCCAAAATTCATGGGATTTGAGGGAAGGAATGGAAAAAAGAGGTTGGAAATCTATAAAATCCCCATTGTCCCAGCGTCGGAGCAGGTTCCTTTATGGGTGTCTGAAGTCAGATTTGACAAGCAGGTGGGAATTGTGTCAGGAGAAACCTGGGAGTAGCCCCTAAATCAGCAGTGGCCAGAAAATGGGTGGATTTATCCAGGATAAATGGCTTTTTGGTTAGGATTTGGGTTTTTCTGTGTTTTGCATTAGCACCAAGTAAGTGTAAATCACAGCTATTATAAAGGGTGACTCCAGTGAATCACGGCGAGGGGTTTTCGCATGCCAGGAGTGTATGCATGGCAAGGTGACCATGCATTGTCTTCTGCAGCCAGAAATGGATCGGCTTTCCCAAATATTGCTGTTTGTGGGGTTTCTGGTGTGTTTCTATAATGGGGGCTTACAGCTTGGCAGTTAAAATTCATCCCTGCTTCAGCTTATTGGAGCGCACTCTTATAGAAGGCTGGAGCAGCTGGGTTGTTATTCCATTGAAATGAGCTTAAGATTTGGAAGTGTATTTCTCCTTGAAGAGCAGGCAGTAGGAGTCATGCCTTGGGTCTGCATCCCATTCTACAAGCAGAAACGAGCAGGAACTCTTTTGAGGTCACAAAATGAATAGATAAATGGGGAGCATGGAAATGGTTTTCATCTCTGCTGTCATTATGTCCATCTACATTCATACCTTATGCCTCAGTTTACCCAACTGTGAACAGATAGCAGTGATGTCCTTACACAGAGGGATGAGGATCATAGAACCATAGAATGGTTTGGATTGGAAAGGACTTTAAGACCATGCAGTTCCAACCCCCCTGCCGTGGCCAGGGACACCTCACAGTAGACCATGGCACCCAAGGCTCTGTCCAACCTGGCCTTGAACACTGACAGGGATCACATCTCTAAAGCCTCTTACTAAAGGTCCCTAAGAAAAGACAGACGCAGAAGCTGTGGAGTGGAAGCTCTTCTCTTTCTTTGTAACCAGATTTTAAGCCTGACAACCCACTGGGCTCCCTGTGGATTGGACTGACATCCCCCATACATCTCCCCAGGGCACTAAGCATGTGCTAAAGCATGATAAAATATGGTAATATTTTAAAATATGATAAGCTATTCATTTCTCTACATGGTATCTACAGTTGCATAGGCACCTATAGCGCTCCGATTAGAACCTTCTGCTGAGCGCGTCAATCAAAGTCATACACAAACCCCATCGACCTCCATAAATGCTGGAGCACTTAAGTAAGGCAAACCCCGGGAACGCGGGATGTGTGGTCACCGTGGGCATCCTCTCAAGGTGTGTTCTCTCCCTGCACAGACACCCTGAGGAGCCTGGCCTCCATGAACCACGCACCGCGGTCCTCGCCGGCAGAGCTCAGCAGCGCCAGCCATCACCTCCTGCGGGAGCGCAAGTCCTCGGCACCGTCGCACTCCAGCCAGCCCACCCTGTTCACTTTCGACTCGCCAGCCAGCCACTTCCAGAGCACCCTGTCTGCCAGTGCCCCCCAGGACTACCTGTTCCTCCATCAGTGTATGAGCAGGAAGTCAGAGAACGCAAGGTATTGGAGTCTGGGAGTAAATCTCAGGGAGGATGGAGGGGTGGGGGTGAGCGGCTCAACCCACCTCCATCCTTGGTGATGCAAAACCCAGATGGAGAAAGCTCTGAGGGATGAGCTTATCCTGTTGCGGTTGGGAGGAGGAGGTCAGAGCGGCCACATCCCAAGCTACTGTCTTTTCCTGGCTTTCTAGGTTGTGTTGAAAACTGGTTGAATGGCTGGACCCAGAGGGTGATGATCAGTGGCCAGTCATTAGCAGTGCACCCCAGGGGTCAATGCTGGGTTCAGTTCTGTCTGACACAGAATCACAGAATGGTTTGGGTTGGAAGGGACCTTAAAGCTCATCCAGTCCCAACCCCTGCCACGGGCAGGGACACCTTCCACTAGAGCAGC
>WYDI02027866.1:0-30643 GCA_009867235.2 Psittacus erithacus
CTCTGTCCATCAGTTCCATAGCCCCATCATAGAAGGCCACCAAATTGGTCAGGCAGGATTTCCCCTTAGTGAAGCCACGCTGACCGTCACCAAGCTCCTTGTTGTTTTTCATGTGCCTTAACATGCCTTCCAGGAGAATCTGCTCCAAGATGTTGCCAGGCACAGAGGTGAGACTGACTGGTCTGTAACTGGTCTGATAACTGTTCTGCTTCTCAGTTTGTCTATGATGATATTACATAAGACACTGAGAAAAGCCTTAGTAAAGTCAAGATAAACCACACAATAACTTGTCTACCAACCCAGTTGCTTCACTGTAGAAGGTTATGAGGTTGGTTAAGCATGTTTTCCCCTGTGTAAATCCATCCTGACTATTCTTAGACACCTTCCTGTATTTGGAAATAATTTCTTGGAGGACCTCCACCACTTTCCCAGAGATGAATGTGAGGCTGACTGGCTTGTAATTCCCCCATGTTTCTTCTTACCCATCTTGAAGATAGGAGAGACACCGGCTCTCTTCCTGTCTTCAAGAACCTTTTCCAATCTCATTACCTTTCAAAAGTAACAGGGAGTGGCCCCTCAGTGACATCAGCCATCTCCCTCAGCACTCACGGTTGCAACCATGAATTTGCAACCAGTTTGACCAGTTTGTTTAAGTGCTTCCTAACATTGTCCTCCTACACTGAGAGTAGGTGTTCCTTGCTCAAGACTTTCTTGCTGGTCTCTGCATCCTGGAATTTGCTAAAGAAGCCCCAATTTTAACCCAGCTAATTACTCTTCTCAGTTTTTTGTCATGCAGCATATTCACAGATTCCTTTAGCAGGCATGGATGTTGTAGACCTATTTGAGCAACTCTTAGTCGAAGTTCCGGAAATGTGTAATTAACTGTGGGCATAGAGGGGAGGATGAAAGGGAAAACTAAGCATGGTAAAGAAAGTGCATTCCACCTAATCCATTGTAAAATACTAAGTAAGCAGAAAAGGCAAATAAAAGCAGTTTTCTTCATGGATAAAAACTGGCATCCTCAGTTTCCCAGAGACTGACAGTCTGACAACCCAGTCATGAAAACTGACATACACTGACATAAACTGATCATCATGTATGTACTCGGATCCATGAAGAACTGGACTGAAGATAATGTATTGCAATTCTAGAAGAGATACATTAATGTAATGAAAGAGGGAGAACATGATGAAAACAAGATTATTAATTCTCTTGTTGTATACATATAATTTCACCATTTTATTTTGTTTTCTTGTAGGATTTCGTGTGATCCCACTGCTTAGAGGGTCTCATTATTCTATGGACATAGATGGATTTTCATCAGAGAAAGAGGGAGTCAAAACTAACGAAAATTGGAAGACAAAAGACATTAAATATTTTTTATTTGCTTGTGGTAGACACCCAAGAAGGATGTTAAAAAGAATAGATTGTGCATACAACTATTTTTTTGGGGTTTAGTACAAATGTTTTGACTGCTGATTGTTGGAAGATACTGTTTTGCTGCCACTCAGATGAGTCTGCCAAGACTAAGGGCCATGCTGGAGAGCTGCAGCAAGACTGTAAGTGGCTTGTATGCTACATGCTGGCTTCTTCTCTTCCCGACTTTAGAAATTCTCTCTTATATTTGGCCCTGACATCATGTGTAAGTCTAATGAACTTCCACCCAGCTCTTTACAATATGTGAACAAGCCTGACAGCTTTATACGGCCTATGTGGATAAAAAAGAACTAAACATGAAGACAAATTGAAATATTATGAACATAAACACAGATTTTGCCAGCTCCTGACTAGAAGAACTAGTCATGGTTGAGATTTATAATTTAAAAGCAGGAACAGGAAAAAAAAACTTTTGGAGAAAAGTGTGCAGAAAAATCTTGCATAAAATTAAGGAAGTTTTACTCTAATGCATGCCAAGAAACTAATTAAAAAAGAAACTGAAGGCCAACAGTGAATCACTACGTAAAGAAAATTAATATGGAAAAATAAAATTACTGTTGAATGTTCTTCGTCAGAAACCAAGACTGCAGTTGAATATTGGTTCTAACAAAAGATGGATCCTTTTTCTACTTCACAGCTCTGTTACTGGTGTTTAATAAAATTCCTGTATAGAATGCAATTAGGTGAAACCAGTTGCATTTTATAGAAAATAAATTAGATTCTGTGACATTTTAAATTTTAAACAAATTAAGAAGCAAATATGAATTGGCACCTGTAGACAGATTCAGTTGTTTAGAATTTCACAGTAATTTTTATAGTTCATTCATGTTTGCAGGAAATGGCAGAATTCTTCTGAGGTGCTCAGAAAAACAATGTATAGTTGTATAAAGATTTGAAAGGGCCAGTCAAATCTGGTGAATCAACAAATGGCTACAGGGCTGGTGCCACAGACAGGAGTTTGGCTATTTAGACCATGGGACTCACTTTGAGACACCTGGTCTACTGATGTCTTCCATCTGTCAGAGAAAGTGAAGAGCATCTTTGGTCATAGGCTAGTAAAGAAGCTTATGTTGCCAGGTGAGGAGAACCTCAGTTCATCCCACTCCTGCAAGTTTGATGCCAGTGTCAGCAAGAGATGCTCAAGGCTTGGAAAGGGATCACAGGTCAGCAGAAAAGCATCTGAAGAGCAGCAGAATGAATTCCAGCCAGTAAGTCAGCTCTATGCAAATGTACATTGCATGGTGAATAAATAGAGTAGTTAGAGGCGTGCTAACACCTGCGGGGCTGTGACCTTATTGTCATCACAGAGACATGATCGGATGGCTCCTATGACTGGCGTGTTGGAGTAGAAGGATACAGGTTCTTCAGAAAGCACAGGCAGGGGAAATGAGGACCCTCTATGTCAATGACCAACTGGAGTGCATGGAGTTCCGCCTGAAGATGGATGAGGAGCTAACTGAAAACTTATGGGTCAGGATTAGAGGGAGTGCAGGGACAGGGGACATTATAGTGGGGGTCTGCTACAGGCTGCCCAACCAGGAAGATGGAGCAGATGAAGCCCTTTATAGACAGATAGGAGCAACCTTCACAAGCTCTGGTCCTAATGGGAGACTTCAACAAGCCTACTATGGAGGCAACAACAAAGTCTGGAGGGACAACATAGCAGACCATAAGCAATCCAGGAGGTTTCTGGAATGCATTGGCGATAACATCCTTTTCCAAGTTATAGAGGAGACAATGAGGAAAGATGGTATGCTGGACCTTCTTCTCACCAACAAGGTGGGGCTGGTAGAGAATGTGAAGCTTGAGGGCAGCCTTGGCTGCAGTGACCATGAAATGGCGGAGTTCATGTTCCCTAGGGCAGTGAGGAGAGCACACAGCAAGCTCACTATCCTGAATTTGGTTTCTTCAGGGATCTGCTTTGTAGAATACCATGAGATAAAGCCCTGGAGGGAAAAGAAGCCCAAGAAAGATGGTTAATATTCAGGAATCACCTGTTCCAGTATCAGGAGCAATGCATCCCAGTAGAGAGGAAGTCAAGCAAAAGCAACAGGAGGCCTGTGCAAATGAACAAGGGGCTTCTGGACAAACTCAGACATTAAAAGGAAGCATACAAACAGTGGAAGCAGAGATAAGTGTCCTGGGAGGAATACAAAGAGATTGTTTAAGCAGTCAGGGATCAGGCTAGGAAAGATAAAGCCCTGGCAGAATTAAGTCTGGCCAAGGATGTCAAAGGCAACAAAATATGCTTTTATAGGTACATCAGTAATAAAAGGAAGGCTAGGGAGAATGTGGGCCCTCTCCCAAATGAAATGAGAGACCTGGTTACCCAGGATATAGAGAAGGCCAACCTACTCAATGACTTTTTTGCCTCAGTCTTCACCAAGTGCTCCAGCCACATCTCCCAAGTCACAGTAGGAAAAGCCAGGGACTGGGAGAAGGAAGAACCACCCACTGCAAGAGAAGATCGGGTTCAAAATCACCTAAGGAACCTGAAGGTCCACTATCCATAATATCTGAGAAATTGTGGCAGTCCAGAAAAGTTCACACTGACTGGAAAAGGTGAAAAGTAACTCCCCTTATTTTTAAAAAGAGAAAAAGAAAGAGCCTTGGAACTACAGGCAAACAGTATCTCTCATCTCTGTGCCTCCAAGATCAGGGAGCAGATCCTTCTGGAAACTATGCTAAGGCACATGGAAAATAAGGAGGTGATTGGTGACAGCCAACATGGCCTCAATAAAGGCAAATTGTGCCTAACAAATTTGATGGTCTTCCATCACATAACTACAGCACTGGTGGAATGTCTGATGTCATCTAGACTTGTGCTGGACACTGTCCTACATGACATCCTTGTCTTCAAACTGGAGAGGCATGGATTTGATGGATGGACAACTTGACGGATAAGGAATTGGCTGGATGGTCACATCTCAAAGAATTGTGGTCAATGGCTAGATGCCCAAGAGGAGACCAATGACAAGTGATGTTCCTCATGGGTTAGTAATGAGACCAGCACTGTTTAACATCTTTGTCTGTGACATGGACATCGAAATGTAGGCATAAGACAACAGAGAATAGCTTTAAAGTGAAAGAGGGTAGATATAGGTTAGGTATCATGAAAAATTCTTTGCTGTGAGAGTGGTAAGATACTGGCACAGGTTGTCCAGAGAAGCTGTGGATGCTGTATTCCTGGCAGTGTTCAAGCCCAGGTTGGATGGGGCTTTGAGCAACCTGGTCTAGTGGAAAGTGTCCTTACCCATGGCAAGGGGGTTAGAACTAAATGATTTTTAAGGTCCCTTCCAACCCAAACCATCCTATGATTCTACGAATAGGTGTAAAGTTAACTCATGAATTCCAACTTTATAGAAGTGGAAATGTTCTAGACTGTGAGATACAGATTTCCAATACAGTATCATCATTTTGAAATTTGCATTGTAGTGATATTCACCTCACTAGGAAAGCCATTCTTCAGGCACAAGGTTTCAGGGGTTTTATTAAGCACTGAGAGTAATTTCTAGCTAGAATACTAGCTACCAAACTGTAAATCTTTCAGAAAGCATACCAACAATGACCAAATCAGATTTGATAATAATACTCTCTTGAATCAAAGTACTTTTCAAGTTCCTAGTGTTTTCTTAGTATCTTCAACTATCTACTCCTCCCAAAAAGAAAAATGAGAAGGTGCTATGGAAAAGGTTGTGCTCAAAAGTTTTCAGTTTCTGGTCCCAAGAACTGAGTGAGTAACAACTGACTTTTTCTACTGTCTGTATCTAATGAAATTTCCATATCTTGTTGTACCAAAACTTTTTGCCGCATAAAACCCACATTTCCTTTTAATAAGGCAACTTTCATTTGATAGAAATTTTCTCATCTCACACTATATCTCTCACATGAATTATTTTGGGATACATTCCATAACAGAAGGGATAAATATAAAGCAGTAGAAATTTTGAAAACACACTTCATACTACAGTAGTGGTGGCGGGAGAGGTTGACCCTCAAGCCCTGTGAAAAGGCACACTGCTGAGATGTGAAAGATAGCTTTCAATTTCCTGCTCTGCCTGCTTCCAGAGAGGGGCTATAGCCTGTGTTTCCCTCATAGCATAGAAATATCTTACCCACCAGGCTTTTAGCTATTCTGGATGCAGTTTGCTCTCAAAATGCCATTAAAATATCATATTAATGGTACACCTTTTCTCTATTGAAAGACAGTTATTACAGGATGCTTTATAAAGAGAGCTTAATGTGAAGTCTTCTAGCCCCTCACTTAGTTGCTGTCTTGCTGACTGCCTTAACATTGTGATTCTGCTGGGTAGAGAGTAGATTATTTTGTCTACCTGTCAGAAAGTATAAACCAACCTCCTGCTTTCTTTAATACTGGTTAAGTGGGCGGAGGAGGGGGAAGGGCAGGACTTTGTTCCTTTAAAAAGCAAATACGTGAACTGGAAGAAATCCAGACATTTGTTCACCATTCATTTCCCTTTCCTAACCTGCTCCCCTTGCTGCTGAACACCTGGCAATCCCAATTTCCAGTGCATTAGTGCTGAATCACAGCAGTAGCCTTCCTGCAGCCCTTCAAAGCACTGTGTGGGGACAAATGGCTGCCAGCATTGCTGTCCACTTGTTGGTTCTACAAGTACACTGCCAGAGAGTTTAAAAAGTGAGCTACCTTCCCTGCCATCTGATACCATGGCAACCACTCCTCTGCTTTTACCACTAAGCATCTGTTAGTGTTTTCACTGTAAACCCATACTTTCAAGAGTTTTGGTCCTGGCATAAATCGTTTCCTCTTCAATTTCTTGTACTGGACTACATTAGAAAAATAAAAAAAAATCTGTCTCTTTGTCTCTTCTGCTGCTTAGAAAAACAGCAAAGTCCTCCAACACCAATGCAAAATGAAGTAACAGCAAATAAAATTATTATGGGTTGCCATGGAAGTCTGCATGGCACTTCAGCTCCACTTCCTACCCTTATCATATCTCAAGAAAAGAAAATTAAGTACAAGAGTGATATAGTGAAGATATACAGCAGCTCAGCTTCTTACCTCATTCCTGTTTTTATCTGATGCTGAGATAAAAATTGCACTTCTGAGATGTAGAAAGTTGTGCACACTGGTGAGAGAAACAGGTGATGTACTAAAAGGGAAGTGGGAAATAAATGAAGGAGAAGATAGCACATGTTGGATACAAACACAGCAAGGCAGAGAGCTGAACCAGAGGGAGGAGATGAGGATAGCTGCCACCAAGTAGGAAGAAAGGATACTCTCAGCAGTGACAGATAATGGTGGTAAAAGAGGATCATGGAATATGTTACCAGAACTTAATATTTTTACAGTTGTAGTCTGAAGTTTTCCGTAGGAACACAAGCTAGAGGCAAGGAATGACATTCTGGATTCAGAGAAAGGAAGTTGGGATTAGTAAAGTAATTTTTACTGTCACTGAAATGTTATTCTTGTTCCTTATTTCACAATGCAATCTTTAGAAAGAAGGAGAGTTTAAGGATAAGGCTTTTGGAAAGGACACTTTGAAGGCTGAAATATTCTCCTAGGTAAATGAAAGATATTTGCAATGATAGCTTGAAGAGAGTAGGAAAGAGTAGGGAAAAGATAAACACCTTTGCAAATCAGATTAGTCTAATAAGCTGAAGGATTTTGTGTCTAAGATTATGTGAAATGGCTTCTTTAGCAGCTCTAGCTCTCAATATATCTCCTCATTCTTATCACATGTAACAAATGAACTCCGTTATTTATTTGCCTGTGAGTAACTGCTTGGTTCAGAAAATGCAACATGTCCAAACAGATTGAGACATACTGTCTCTCTCTTTATTTTGCTTTTAGGACTTGGCCCAAGATAATACCTGCACAGAGCTGGCACTTATTCAAGATCAACATCCCCTGCTTTCCAGGGGCATCTGACCTCTTTAGTCATACATAGCTCAGTTTCAGCACTGTCAATCAGGAGTCTTCAATTGCAGGGCAGCAAGTATCAAGAGAGCAGTCAATACTCATGCTAAAACAGCTTTGTGGTGAAAAAAGCAAGGCTGTAAGAAGTCTCGCATCACATCCTAAGGGCACACCAAGACCAGAACAGCAGAGATAGTCACAAAGTTCAGCTTTAACTGAGTCACCAAAGATGGTTAAGACAAATACCTTGCAAGATTGTTCAGCAAGACAAATAAAAATATGTAAATATCTGAAGGGAGATTGTCCTGGTTTCTACTGGGATAGAGTTTAATTTTCTTCCTAGCAGCTGGTACAGTGCTGTGTTCCTGCTTTAGTCTGAGAACCATGCTGATAACATACTGATGGTTTAGTTGCTGTTCAGTAGCACTTACCCTGATCAAAGACTTTTCAGTCTTTCATGCTGTAAGTAAGGAGGGGCAAAGAAGTCGGGAGGAAGCAGAGACAGGACTCCTGACCCAAATTAGCCAAAGGGGTATTCCATACCACAGCACATCATGCCCAATACATAAACAGAGGGAGTTGGCTGGGGGTCACCAATCCGTGCTTGGGGACAGTGTGGATATCAGCAGATGGTGAGCACTTGTATTGTACATCACTTGTGTTTCCTGAACTGTATTACTTCTGACTTTTTCTTATTCTCTATTATTACTGTTGTTGTTGTTATTATTTCTATTATTATTATATTTTACTTGATTTCAGTTAAACTGCTTTTATCTCAGCCTGCAGGTTTTACCTTCTTCCAGTTTTCCTCTCCATCCCATGCAGGGCAGGGGAGAAGCAGGAAGAGTGAGCAGCTGCACATACTTATTTCCTGGCTGGGGTTAAACTGCAAAAGAGATGCAAAGAAGAAAGAGCCAAACACTGTTCAGTGGTGCCTAGTGACATGAAATATCTAATGGGCACAACCTGGAACACAGGTAGTTGCCTATGAACATCAAAAAATACTTTTTTGCTGTGAGGGTGACGAAGCACTGCCATAGCTTGCCCAGGGATGCTGGGGAGTTTTCTGCATTAGAAATATTCAAAAGCCACCTCGATACTGTCCTGGGCAACCAGCTCTGTGTGACCCTGCTTGAGCAGGGGTCTGAATGAGATGGCCTCTAGAAGTCCCTTCCAATCTCAACCGTTCCGTGGTTGTGTGATTCTGTGACAAAATAATGTTATTTTGGGCTAGTTTTGAAGAGTATCCTAATGTTCTTATGACAAGATGTTAAGTAGTGCTAAACAGAGAAAAATTGGCAAAATCCCTAAACTGTCTAGTTTCACAATAACTCTAAAGTAGGAGAAGTCAGCTTAAAATGTCAGCAAAGGAAGCATCTCCATCTTCAGGCACTTCTTCCAATCTCTGCACCTTCCCTCCCCTGGGTCACCACAAAGCATTCATGCTGCTGTGCACTCAGGAATAACTCTGACATATTTTTAGAAAAATGGTTCTTTCGGCAGCAGCTGTTTCCAAATCAAAATAGGGTTCTGAGAAAGTTTAGGTCATGATTTTGGGTAGAAAAAGGTCCTTCTGCTTTCAGTGTGAAGTTATTTCTAAGTCAGTCCTCAATTACGTTCAAGAGTTCAGATCAGCTTACATATCAGTACCTGCCGGCAGCTCTCCACTGTAGCTGTTAATTCATGCTTTCACATCTGTTACATTAGCATGCCAAAAAGAACTTACAAACTCCTTGATATTTCCTTCAGCATAGTTTGAGCATAATTGAATACTAAGAAATCAAAATTTAATTTTTCGTATTTTCTTAACCAAATCTATTCAAATATGCCCTATGCAATAGCTCCCTTGGAGTATCAGGCACAGAACAAGGTCAGAACTTTTACAACCAAGCATTTCTGAGTGACATACAAACAAAGAAAGGTTGGAACCTTTTCTTTCTTTTAAAAAATGAAAAGCCCCAAATGTTTCTAAGCAATTTAATATCCACTGGCTCATGCTGCCACCTGTCAGTCTAGTAATCCCTACTTAGATTTATAAGGACAGCTGAAGAATAGTTGAGTTGAAAATATCCTTCATCTAACTATTTTTCATTCTAATTAGAAACATGTAGTCTAAACTTTGTCAAAGAGTGAAATAGAAACCTTTAGAATAAATGCCTGACTAGGCAATTAGGCTGCCTGTGCTGCCTAGGTGCACATTTATAAGAGCTTTCATTATATGGGGATCAAATCCTTTCCTTAAATATTCTCATTTAAAACCAATTTGCATAAATAAGGACTCATTTCTCAAAAAGTGTGCTCATTCAAAGAAAATTAGATTTCACTTGGAAATGCACACACTCCAAATTTCTCATCATGCTCTCAGGCTCTGCAAAACAGATTCATTTCCAAATGTGCCCTATAGCAGTTCTCAACCATTTTCCTCCCAGTCTCAGTAGAGCCAACAAAGCTGTTACACAGCAGAACACCTCTGAGCATGCCAATAGGTGCATCTACATTCTGTGTTAAAACAAGACCTTGGCAGGCACCTACTACTGCACTGCTTTGTTTTCCAAAGGAAGCATGGATGTGTGCTGTCCAGAGGAGAGCTGTGAAATGCTCCAGTCAGGTCCCTTGTGATGGAGCAATCTGGATTTCCAGTCATTCTGAAACATGTGCCTCATCCTTAGCCTGTACGTAGGCAGTGTCAGGTAAAGCCTACAGCTCCACTCAGTTTGAAGCAGTTATTTTGGGGAAGGATGAAGTTGGCCCCTCAGTTTCCTTTTTCACTTCTCCTACATCAGCTTCTGCCCATACTTCTGTTTATGTGGAAGCTATTTTGCTTACCTTCTTAGGCTTTCCTGATTGCTCTCCCAGCTGCTCAGGTATGCTCAGGGCCACCAGTGAAATCTTTATTCAGTAGTGCTAGCATCAGACGGAAGTATTAAGTAAATTGCTTGCAAGGATTTATTGCTTTTTCTTTCTTGTTCCGTTCAGATTTTTTAAAGTCCATGAAGCTTACTTGTCTCTTATTAGCAGGAACCAGGCTCATTATTGAGTCATCCAAAACAGTCTTCTCCAGGCTTAGTAATGGCCGTTACAGTTAGGGTAATTCAGAGACACTCACTGAGTGTGACAAGAGGCTGAACTGGCATTTTTCCATCTGACCAAAATGTTAATGTAGCTTGAAAATCCATGAAAAAAGCTTGGAAATGTTACAGAAGTGCAATACAGAGTATTCTCAGCTACAGCTATTGTATTCATCAAGGAGCCTCATAATCAAATCAATTTTATAGGCACTGTTTTGAGCACTACCAAATGATACAGTTTTCTGACACTTCTGAAAGGCTTTAGTTGCTTTGGGTGAATTTTTCAGGAGTGGGCGTCTGCTTCAGACTGATATCTGGTTGCTTTTATTATTTATTTTGGGTTTGAGCTGCAACAGTTCAGGTACTGCTGCAAATAATATATGAGTAAAGGAGTGAAATACTGCATTTTGATCAATTTTTAAAATGAAAGATTGCAACCATTTATGCTGAAGGCCTCCAGGACTTCTGTGTTTTGAAAGGCTTCTTGTTTGCAGAAAAAGTCATCCAGATTTGGACAGGTTACAAGCCTCCAGATAGCTGTTTATGTACAGTACATGATGGGCAAATGTTGGCAGCTGTATTCTCTGAAGTTTTCACATGCATGGCGCATCCTCTGTCCTTCCCTGGCCACCTCTATAATGATCGTCTCTGCAATAGCTTTAAATGTGTATTGATGCGATTAGTGCAAAGACTTTTCCTTAAGTAATTTTCTGGGATTTTTTAAAAAATGAAGTGTTATCAGGCTCTGAAGCCACAGATTAACTTTTTCTCATGTTGGCATAACTCCTCCCTGCTAACATGCCTGATTTTTCCAATAGGTTGGAAAAGTTCTAACAAAATGATCTTCAAATGTTGATTTTCATTTAATGTTTTGACATAGCGTAAAATGCAAGATATGTATCATATCATAGAACCATATAAACATAGAATAGTTAGGGTTGGAAAGGACCTTAAGATCATCTAGTTCCAAACCCTCTGCCATGGGCAGGGACACCTCACACTAAACCATGTCACCCAAGGCTCTGTCCAACCTGGCCTTGACCACCCCAGAGATGGAGCATTCACAACTTTCCTGGGCTTCATCTGGGTTGAATAGCTGATTGATGGACTGATGGGATTTGTTTGTTTGTTTAAAATTAAATATACAGTGTTGCCCAGGCTGGTGATATTAAGTGACAAAAGTTCATAGGTTCAGTCTTGTTTCTCACTGAGCATGAAATTCATATTACCATAAATGCATGATCTCTACCATCTATTTGATTTATTTTTTATACTATGATTAAAAAGTATAAACAAGAAACCAGGAAATGAAAATAATTTAGTAATTTATATCAGCTATGCAATCAGCTACAGTTATAATCCTTTAAAAAAAAATTGGTTTTGAGTTTCAGATGTTTGATGTAACTATCCAATTATGACATTAAAATTACTTTGTTATCTATCGCACATGACATATTTACAATACATGTTATACACTCACATCTAATTTAAAATATTTTATTTGCAGCAACTTTCACTTAATGCAATTCTTGTCATGCTTTTTCTTAACTAATTTACTTGCTTCTGTTTACTAACTGAATAATTGTCAAAGTATAATTAACACAGATGTCGCATGTGCCTATTTTTCAGGTTCAGGTTAAATTTATACTACTGCATATGGAAGTGTCTAATTAGATTACCATCTGAAATGGTGAAGGAGTTACTATATTTTGAGTAAAGCCTTTTTCACAGACTTTTATCTTATTCAGTGGTACTATCACGTTTTCATTAGCTGACAGTTCTGAACTGAGGCTTTCATATTAAACACATCATTTTACACACTTCTCTGTTTACTGAGGTGGAAATATTTGTAAATTAGACACTAATTCCCCCAAAATATTTGGAAATCTTCTGAATTCTATAGGCTCAAGTTTTATACTGGACCAGTTAATACCGTGATCTTAAATATTCCAACTTTCCGAGGTTATGAAATACAATTTTATTTCTTATTCCAAAGATCTATTTTCCAGTGACTTCTTTCTCTTTTGTCTATACTTGCAGACCCTGAAGAACTGGAACTTAAGATTCAAATGACTTATTAACAAAATAGGGTTGTTTATTAGCAATAATCTCAAGAGCTTTGTTTGACTATGTGTTACTGTTTCTGACAAGATGTGCATCAAGTGTCTTTAAGAATTCATTTCAAACCATTATGAAAAATTAGGTATGGTTCTAACTATAACTTTTTTTTTTACTGTGACACTCTACATTAGTGACAACAAAGTAGATCATGTGGAATAGGGAATATAAAATGGAGGTAATGGTCAGTTAGGTAGTTAACTGTTGCTATACGTAAAGGGTCGTTGTGCACACCTTTCACAATGAATGGCATTAAACTGTGAGAATGAAAGTCAGATTAATAAATTTTGGCACAGATAATAAAAGAGAATGTGTTTACTCTAGTAGAAAATAAAAAGTTAGTGTGTCAACACGATTGCATTGCTGCTTTTGCTTAATATAGGCTGATAACATGCCCTTCCCTTTTCATGTCTTTTTCATTATTAATTCCAATAAATGATTAAAGTGCTGATTATGTTCTGTAATCCAAATTACCTAGTGTGAGTTAGAGGCATTCACAGATCTAGCCTACCAAGCAATGTTTCAATTTTAAATTACCACTTCCAATTTATAAGCAGTAATATTAAGTATGTTGTTCACCTTAATTCTGATTTGTAATAAGATGTAATAACTAAATCACAGAAAACCATTAAGATTCATAGACATTTTTATCAAATAAACCCCACACCAGATGTTGAGAATAACTGACATTGCTATTACACTGAAACTGCAATTGAATCTTCAAGCTCTGTTGTCTTTACTTGCCAACATTTCCCTACAGAATAACAAATACCAGGTACTTTTACTCAAGTAAAAGACACATCTTAGTGTGCATTTTTTAAATTGATATTCCAAACCAAATAATCTATTTCTCTATATGCACTTCTTCAGCAAACGAATAGCTGATCTCACACATCTAAGAAAAATTCTCCGTACATGGCTAAAGAATTAGCAGAGCAACTAATTACTTGCACCAAACAAATTTTTGACAAGACAGAACTCCTCAGCATGGTCTCAGTACTCAAAATGATCCTTTTAAAGCCCACATTAACTTTACTACATTGTGAATCTCATGTATGGAAGTTTATAATTTCTCTGGAACTGCGCAACAGGAACATTTCTTGTATTACTCGTGATGACTGGTTTTTAAATGTAACTGTCTCAGAAATTTAGGTTCTCTTTTAAAACAAACATACAAACCAAGGCAATTTATTGAACAAGTGGTATCTGTTCTGCTAAAACAGCCTTTCCCAATATGTTTGGTTTTTCCCTTTCAGTATGTTCCGCAGTAGTTCTGGATGCTTCATTTGGAATGCTTTGATTGTCACTTGTTTTGTGTAGCATGTTTCTTTGCGTATGGAGAATGAGTCTCTTATAAACAGGCTTAACTGTTGGTTTGTTTGTTTTCTTTATTTAAAGGATAAAATACTGCAAGAAAGGTTTGTGTGAGGCTTTGTGGCCCATTAAATCAGCTATGCTGTCTGTACTTCTCTTTTGAGATTATCTGCCCAGAGCCCTTAGTGTTTCTCAGGGCACTATAGTGATGAAGGTAAAAGTTATTTAAAACATTATACCAGTTGTCTCTATGTACACGGTGGTGTCTAAAGGCATCAGGTACTTTTGCCCCAACTTTCTTTTGCTAAATCTTTAAACTTCTAGGGAACAAATCTGAAAAAGTAATTGTGATTGAACTGTTCTTCTCAGCAGGGCTTGCTAGGGGACAAAACATTGCATTATTATGCTCATAATTTTTTTCATAACTCAGGCTGCACCCAAATCTCTCTACATATCACATGAAAATATTATGCTTCTGTGAGGTACTTTCCTTGAGATGAAATGAAACATGGGAGGCAGCCAAGGATATTTCTCATGCTGAATTTGCACAGTCCCATTGCCATCCATAGATACCACCAATACAGAGCTGATTTGTGTTCTATCTGGCTTTGAAAGAGTATCTATAAGAGATAATGTACATCTGTTAAACTTTGGCTTGGGATTCCTCAAAACAAAGGCACTCAAAACTTTATTTGGTTTTGGAAATATTGCCCAGCACCTTATGTGCCACTGGTTCTATCCAGTTCTATTGATTTGTTCCCACCCAATGAGGTGTAAAAACTTCCCCTATTTTGTAATGAGCTGTCATATTGCAGCAACAGAGATAGGAAAGAAACATCTATCATGCTTATGATTTTTTTCCTATGATACCAATTAATTAGACAGAACCATGGACTGCAGAAGAAACGTTTAGAACTAAAGATATCTAAATGATCTCATCAGCAGAAAGCTGGATCCTTTGGTTGATACTTTCTAATTTACACTGTAGCAGATGGATGGTGCTGAAGGTCACAATTACTGTCTAAGGCCAACTTGTCTGTAAAGTTCGAACTCCATGTAGAAAACTACCTCATTTATACAGAATGCTTGTAGTGAAAACCTTTTGTTCTTCTTTTAAATCTTTATTTCATGTTGGCAAATTACATCTCTGTGATGAAACAAAATTAGATTTCAGGTTATCCTCCATTTCATTCTTCATATTAAATCTGGAGCTCTCTAATTAGACTGAAGAATTTTGTTGCCATCAAAGAACCAAAAGGGTTTTGTTACTTGCTTAGCTGTGAAACATCTGAACTGAAAACTTTTTAGACATCCAGCCTAACAGAAATAAAAATAGAACACAACTCCATATTTAACTAATAGATGATTTCTTCTAAGGCAAGGAAAAAATCAGGTCAATTAACTTTTAAAATAGAACAAGCTAAAATTTTTCAGAAATGTACAACTCACTAAAGTGACAGGAGCAAAAGTTTGTTAACAATCAGCGAAATCACTGCTTGCTGCAGAGTGGCCCTGTGGCACAACTCGTGGATGTATGTTTTCACAAAATCACCTACTCAAAACAACTCTGCTGAATGATCTTTCTGAAAAACTAAATTACAAGGTACAATACACCAAATTCAGTAAGGGATGAACTATTCTGTTTATTGTGGGGTAAAATCATGCAAATGAATATGTACCACATGGCACTTAACAAGCTGAAAATCCACACATCAGCTTCATTTGCGCTGTTTCTGTAGCTATATTCCACCATTCATGAGTCAGACTAATGAATCAAAACATCTTAAAACAAAATCCCCAAACAAAAGCAACCTTTCATTCGCAAGTTCAGGCCTGAATTCCTTGGGTAACGTTTTGTACAGTTAATGACTTGAAGATAACATTGACACTGGGAGCTATAGAATTTTGTGCTGTGGTCTTTCCAGTCTAGCTTGGGCTTTGAAGGTGGCTGAAAATATTTCCATCTGATGGATAATTACTGATATTTATTTAAAAAAAAAAAACAAACTTGTGCATTTTCTAGCAAATATCTATCTACCTCATAGTCCATATCCCCTTACAGAGCTTCCTGAATCCTCCTGTCCTTTTATTACTACCTCTGTAGGTCTGGCTATCTCTTTAAAGCTGACTAGTCTTTCGACATCAAGGAAACTCTAGAACTATGCTATTGATAGAGCCAAAATAATTAATTCTGGAGCCGTTACAACAAGGCAAGTGCAATTGGCTGAAAATTAGACCTTGAGAGCAAGTGCAAGTACACAGAGAGTAGCGCAGCTGAGCCCTCACCAAGAAACATTCATAACCAAAGAAGTAACTGCAGAGACTGCTGCATGCTTTTTTGGTGTATCACACACACACTTAAAAAGGCTGAGGCTTGATTCTCTGGAAAATCCTTGCATTTCCTAGGCACTGACACTGAGTAAGGCAATATTAAACAAGCTCATTTTCTTCAGCAATCTATTACTTTGTATTGCTTTGGTAAATTTTGCATTAGCATCATAGATTTGCAGATGTCACTGAGCTGCAGTGAGTCGGTGAATGTGGCACCATGCTGAGTGATCCTCAGTCAGTTGTCTCACATCTTGAATGCAGGGAAGACATGAGCATGTATGTTTAAGAAACAAGGCTGACTTTATAAAAACATACACATCATTAAGAGACTACATTGAAAGACAAAAAGACATGCTCCATTTCTAGTGACTCTTAAGTATGACACATTTGATATGTCACCACCAGATTCAATCTGACCTATGCTAGTATTTAGTACCAAATCACCTGTGAGATGTTATTATGTCTTATCTGTTCTGAACTACCTATGAATAATGATCTTTTCCCCCTTTGTTTTCTGTGCTCTCTGTGTCCTCTACAAGCCTTGTTTGAGCAGCCTGCAGTTTTCATCTTGGCTTCCTCCCAGATGTCTCCCAGCATAAATGGCCTCCCTGCTTCTTCTCTGCTTGAATCCTGCATACCAACACAGGATACTGAAAGATTCAATTCTCAGTGGGCCACCACGACTCATACAGGATCCTGCTTAGACTAACAACGTTAGCCTACATTAGAGATTCCTTTCTTACACCACAGTTACTTGCTGTTACATCATCATTAACAGGGTCAGCAACATTCTGCTAAAAAATGATTCTGATTTTCTTCATTCTCTGATGTATGACCAAATGAACTCATTAATACTGGTACAGTGTCAATTAAAACAAACAACCAAACAACTAAACAAGAAAAAAATAGCCACATGTCATTTATGTGAGAAGTTTAATCTTTAATTTTTATTTTCCACATTATTGATTTTTTTCACTTCTCTTTGACTACAGGATATTTCAAGTATAATTTCTCCCCATATTAGAATTTAACATCTGTTTTAGGGTATATATGGTGACATTTTAAGAAAAGAAGCCTAGCTCATGTATCGTGTATCCTCATGTGCATGTATTTTCTAAAGATTAGTGCAAATTACCAGTGATGCGTAGTCATTTTAGGAGCAAATATTAGGAGCAAATACAGGATTTATGTTTGCAATCGTGATAGTGGCCTAGACAGAATGCAAATTTGATCAGAAAAAAATGTAGGTGTAAGTTGGTATCTGCTTTTAAGTATCAGAACTTTGTTCAAATACTTTACTTGTCAAAAACACTAAACAAAATTGTTTGCTGTAACTGAACCCACACTGGAACACTGAGGGTGGCAGAACTTTTATATCTACCTATGCTAATGAAATATTTCTCATATTTGTGGTGAATGTAAAATTAGAAATAATTTCTGAAAACCTGAATTTTCTCATTGTGCATAGAAGTGCAAAAACTAGATTACAGTGTAGGATCTAGGAGGTATGCTCCCTGTATGGATGGGACCACAGTATGCACCAGATTTTGAATCCAAAGAATTGTATGAACAGGCCTGTGGGCCAGAGGATAGCTGAGAGAAGTCACCTCATCAAGGCAGTCAGGGAAGCACAGGGATCACCAACACATGCTGCAAAGTACTTCTGTCTCACTGTATACAGAGAACCATATGAGGGGCCTGTGTGTTTCATGGCATCCCACATCTAGATGTTGTAAAAGTAGTAAAACCTTTTGTATTCTGTGCCATATACAGTTTTGTAAACTGTTTCTAAGTGTTTTCTTATAGAAAATTCTGCAGTGGTTGATACTCAGGGCTTTAGGCAGTAAATTCCACAGCTACCTACATAATTATATGAACACACTCTGTGATGTGTTTTTGATGAAATGAAGCACAACATGAGCCACATAATCAATACATAGCTTTAGCAGGTTCAGTTATGGGCTTTGTGGAAAAAAAAAAGCGAACTATCATATATTTATATTTGTTGCAGAGGAGCTTCTGTATAATCAAAATCTACTTCCTCAGAATATTGTCTTCTGCATTGTAATGCAGGAACAGAGCACCACAGCACTCTGCATTACTTTACTGTTATCTGAAGTGCAAGGGACCCTGTATTCAGGAACTTTGGCTCTCTGTCATGCACGTTAGGTTTAGGAATCTGAATCCTGGCAAGGAAGAGCAGTAGAGGCATGTAAATGTCAGGCAGATGCTCAGAAGCCTGCTGCCCCAAGTACTGGTCTGGGATAAAGGAGAACTATGCACTACCACAAGTTATCCAAAACAGGCACAACAGTGTGAGCTGGATTTCATACACCACAGGCATTCAGAATAATTGGAGTTCCCTGCTTCTGTCTGTACTATGAAGATCTGCCCCTCAAATAAATGAAATCCCCTTAAAATGAGTACTGCTGTGGTCATGGAAGTTTTCTTACTGTTTTTCTATTTACTGCCTGACCTCTATTTATTTTCCATTTATTTATTTTTTTTTTTTCCAGATTCTATATCAGAATGGATATCAAGTACTGTTGATTAAACTAGTTCTTATTTTTAGCACATTTTATGCAAGCTATAGACCAAAGGGCATTACAGAGTTAAAAAATAAGTAACAGCAGAGGGAAAGAGGCAAAATTATGTAGTAATAGATGAGGAAGAAAGGATAGAGATTTGAACAGAGACAGAGGGGCAATGAAGCAGTGAGATATGGGGAACTGCTCCAGATGGCAGAAACAGCAGTTGGAAAGGCTCTGGCACCAGCAGTGGCAAGATTGCAGGCAGGGACAGTGGAGAGCTAGGAGCTCTTCAAGGAGAGGAGGGAGAGAGAAATACAAGGTCAGGGAGGCAGTCTAGCTCAACTGCATGGAAAATTATAAAACCCAGGCTGATGATACTGTCACCAAACGTTGTGCAGCTGATTTATACCTCTGCAGAACTGTGCAAAATGGTGACTGAAAGGTAACAATCTTTCACCTATATGGCAGGCACCTTGTCTGGTCAGTGGAAGATGAGCAGGGCAGCAGTCATTTAAGCATGAGGGATGCAGGTCCTTGAGAAGGGATCTGTCTGCTCCTTATGTTTGTGGGGAGAATGGAATTAAACCTTCAGATTTATGTTAAGATGCTTACTGAGGTTTTTGAAAAAAGTAATTGCCTTTTCAGAGAATAAGCTTTGATATTTGCTTTCATATAAAAATCTTCCACAAGAACACCACCACTGTGTTACACAGGTGATGGGATCATACCCCTCTGGTAGGGTCACTTCCTCTTAGATGCTGTGAAAATACCACATCTTGATGATAAAAGGCAGCTTTTTTAATTGTTTTTCTATAGCTTAGGCAACTGCAAAAGGCTTTTCAAATGTGCATACAAGACGTTCCCTTATGTGAATTAAACAAGTGGTGTATTGTGCACAAAATATGAAAAAAATCTCTTTGAAATGTCTGCAGAGGAGTTTATGATGGTAGTTCCATTTTCTGCAGCATGGTTCCACATTGATTAATCTATACACCCTGGCTGTTTCACTCGTGGCTTTTGCCAGAATACCACCAGAGACCTTTGAACAGAATCTGGGGTCAAGCTCTGCTGGGATCTTCATTCCACTCCAGTTGACCTGAGCTGGTGTGAACCCGGATCTGGGTGCCCAGCACATACAAACATACCCATTATGTGCTATCCCCTCCTAGCTGAAAAACAGAAGCACTGAATATGCTGTTTAAATGCCAAGATCATGAATGTGGTGGTGTTCTGTCCTGTGCTGTAAACCCTGTCAGGCAGATGTCGGGCAGGGATGTGTGCCGAGCAGATGGATCATTCCCTTCCTGGCAAGACAAACTTGGGAATGAGAGCTAGCCTCAAAGTGCTAAAGCCTCAAAGTGTTTAAAATTAACATCCGAATGCAGTCAGTGGCACATTAGTTAGACCAATATGCTAATCAATTGTACTGGCCTACTTTATCTGACAGTGCCTAATAAAAGACAGCTCAAAGAAGGTAGTTTGCAGTAAGCAGCTGGGGAATAAGTCACCAAGAGGAAAAAGCTTTCTCACTAAAGTCCTTCTAATTTTGTTTTTGTGTGTGTCTGAAGCTCATGATTATTTGCAGGAATGGGATCCTAGAGCACTCCAGATGCTGAAAACTTTTTATTTGTTTTAAACAACAGTTGAAGCGAGTGTTTAATCTTTTTCCTCACAGTTTCAGATACCCTTGTTTGCACATCTGTCTAATCATATTGCATAAAATGCTTAAGAACACAGAAGAGAGGGGGAAGGAAAGGTTGAAAATATTGATTATGTACTAAATTATGTTTAACTATTGAGAAACTATTTCTCATAAGGTGGATTTTTGCATGTGGCATTTGTAGTGTACCTTTAGGGAGGATCCAAGTCAACATAGACTGGGGATTGGCTATCATTTACTCATACATGAATTCTATGTTGTTTTATTCAGGCAGTTCATCAACAGCAGTAATAAGAGGCATCCAAAAACCTCAGTCTGATCTGTAATATCAGTTCTGTTTTTTAAAATAAGAAAGCTCCTTAAATAGAGAGAACGCTGTCATGTGTCTATGTATCCCTAACAAATACAAAGTCATGTTATCAGTGATGTACTGAGGAGGCAGGAAAGCTATTGTGTGGTGTTTGGTAGTTTTGTTTTGGTTTCAACTACAGTTTATTATGAGATGCATTTACACTTAGATAAAATGTGTGTACAACAGGAAAAGTTTATAAAAATATCAAGACCAAAGTGTTGCTTGAAGGTGACTGAATATCGTTCAGTTGCCAAATCCTGATAGTAGATTTGGTTATTCATACACTTAGAATCACAGAAAGGTTAGGGTTGGAAAGGACTCATCTAGTCACAACCCCCAAGACAAGAACTGGCATTTCTCATTGACGTGACTAGCACAAATAGGCTTACCATTCTTCACATAAAAACTGTAGGATAAATGGTGGCACACTTTCCCTCAACTCCCAGAGAATCAATTAAGCAGCATGGAGCACCACCCAGCACAAGATAATGACTACTGTGCACCATGCATTTTGTGCATTCATTTAATTCCCTTTGCCACTGTAATTTAATTAATTTCACTCAGTCGTCTTAATCTTCAGATAACATCTTGATACGGATAAGCATACAGCTTCATCGCATTCAACAGATTTGTTTGAGGTGCCTCTTTGTGAACGGCTTTGTCATTTACCTCCTGGGAAGCGTATGAGAACTGGCGTTTTAGTACCTGAATTCATAATTACCAAGGGTACGTCTATAACACTATCTTGGTAAAAAAAATGCATTCACACTTCTTTAAAATATAATGCGAAGCCCAGTCTTGCTTTTTCTCTAATTTTGAAGTTGACTCTGTCGTTATTCACGGCGCTGTACCACTGTCTGCAGCGATTCAGTGCCTTTTTGGCTTGAGAGGGTTTTGCGAGCTGCTGCTGTCTAACAGCGCTCTCTACTGCTGAAGGGTAGGAATAAAATTCATTTTTGTGTTTTTTCTGCATGCTTTTAATTTCTTTCAGAAACTGCTAAATTGAAATAAAATAAGCATTTCAAATATCATTATGAATAAAAATTTCAATCTGATCTGTATAGCTTTTTCTTTCATTTGTTTTCATTTAATTGCATATGGCTGTTGTTTCTGTATCTTATGCTTGCGCAAGAGTTACAGTTATATATCAAAATATTGAGATACTTCCAAGCAGAACTTGAGTATTTGGGAAGAACAGAATTCCTACAGGCTGTTTTTCCTAAATTCTTGAGGTTTTCTAGGCAACACTTTCCCATCATTTAAATTTGACAGCAAAGATTAACCAAATGTTAGACTGCATTCTCACTTTGCAAAGGAATGTATCATACCATGCACAAAAATTATGCCTGCTGAAAGCTATGAAAGTGGTGGGCTTAATTTTTAAAGTCCTTACTGTATTTCAGCTCTGTGAAATCTTCAAGATTAGGTACATAGTTTGCCTTTAAGTAATCTTATATGAAGTTAAATAGGAAGAACTCTTGCCATTAAATTCTGGTTTAAATATATAAGCCTTTAAATATATAAGGGAAGCTTATTAAAAAAGTTGCAGGAAGGATTTTACCAAGGCCTGTAGTGACAGGAAAAGGAACAACCATTTTAAAATGAAAAGGGTAAATTTAGACTGGACATAAGGAGGACTTTTTTTACAAGTGAAAGTGATGAGACACTGGAACTGGTTGCCTAAAGAGTGGTGGATGTCCCCTCCCTGGAAGTGCTCAAAGCCAGGCTGGATGGGGCTTCCAGCAGCTCAGCTAGTGAAAAATCACTAAATCTAGAGAAAGAGGATTGCACTAGACAATCTTTAGAGGCCCCTTCCAATCCAAACCATTCTGTGATACTATGAAAAGGAAGAAAAAGACAGACGGGAAGAGTGGGACATTCAATATATATGCATAAAACCACTGTCTCAGAGTCTACTCATAAAGGAGATACAAGAGACTTCAGGTCGTGCTGCCTTGGATGCCCTGCACTCAGTTGTTTACTGCGAAGCCAAGCCAGTAACCACTACTGGGAGGGAGGGAGGGAGGGAGGTGCCACCACCCATTCACAATGCTCCACAGCACACACTGTAGGCCCCTCTAGCTGTACATCTACACAATCACTGTTGCATCATTAGTGAGAGTGGGTCTTCTCTTCCCTGGGCATATTTTCTCTATTGCTTTCTGCTGCTTTTACTTCAAACAGATATTTCCGACAGGCAGTGTCTGTCTGTTGCATTCTAAAATTGCTCAGTCCTTAAGAGCCCTTAAGCCTCCTGTAAGGTTATATGTAAATCAATTGGCAACATGAGGCTACAGCAGTAACAATAACATTCCATCACATTTCTTCAGTTGTAGGACTTTTTAATGTCTGAATATCAAACCAGACAATAATAACTTCATAGTCTTCCAGACTGAAAACTGAGCATTGGAAAACAAAACAAAAAAAAGGCAAACACAAACCCTGCCTTATTCACAGTACTGATGCTGAGTGTGGTTTTATAATTATTCCTTTGCATTAATTTTTGCATTTTTAATTTGTTTAAGTCAATATAGCAAAAAGAATAGCTGGATCATTACCTTTTTCCTTGAGTAAACTACATTCACAACCATGCTGAGACTTTTCCTTTCTCTTCCCACTTCTGGCAACGAATTTAGTCTCAAAATCAAACAAATTGTTTGGTCCATTTGGAATTCACATGACATTTTGAATGAAAAACAGTGTGAAATGCTGTTTTCTCAGCTCCTGTGATATAAATTATTCATCTTTGTGGTTTATCAGACATCTTTTTCTTGTAGATAAGAAGTCACCTCTCATTCACCCTTGAGATCCCATAGCCTAAACAATAGAAAATGGGTTGAATCCAGCAGAAAAAAAAGTAAGACCTGAGTACATATAATTTGTGTTAGGATTATTAAAAGAAAATGCTATTGCTCCAAACCTGCTTAACTTTGAATGAAGTTGTTTTTGCATGTACTAGGTTAGCTAGTGTGAAAAATAATGCAAGCAGTACAGAAGTAGATGCCTGGTTTCAAAGTGTAGCAGAGAGAATTATACAAATTACCGAGGGATGCCCATGGTCTAAGCCTTATAGAGGGGTCTAGGAGACTATGATGATTTCCTCTAATTATAGTTCTTGTACATATAAAGTACATTAAGGTACATTAATGACAGGAGAGCAGTTAATTTGTTAGTTCTTGGTTGGTTTGTTTTCTTTTGGAAAATGTTTTAAAAGATTCTATGATTTTACTTTTGTAGGGCATTCTATTTAAAACCAAGTGGTGACATTGTTAAGAGAATCACAAAGGTGACCGAGGATATGTGGTGGGAGCATTGTCATGTTTGAATACCCAGTTATGGCTCAGACAGTCCCTCAGTCACACATTGCTTTTCCTGTTCCTTCACCCTTTCCTACATTTCTACTGTCAGTTACCCTGTGACACATGGCATAGGGTTAGGTCCATTATTAGCCTAAAGCAACACTAGCATGTTTATTTTTTGCATTTCTTGAGATTTGAACCAAATGCTGTATTATGGCATGAATGGAGAATTCCTGCTTCTGAATCTGCCAATTTCTGATAAACATTTTTGTGTCTCTTCATAATCAAGTTAAAGCAATATTTCCTGCTCACCTTCAATTTCTGCCCCAGCAGTGTCTGTAACAGTAAACCAAAACAGCCCCTCTTTCTTGGCTTCGGTAGCAAATGGTACTTGCCTGAGAAGCTAAACTCTTTAGTCCCCCAAAATAATTTGACCTTATTCATAATATCATGAATGATCCCGGACCTCAGTTACCCCCAGAGCAATTTTTATAGTGTCAGGGAAGGTGCTAATTCACATGAGACAAAACTGTGCCGGGGAGAATAACTGTATACTACCCATACTCAAGTTCTGCTCTGATGATGTTTAGGTTATTGACACAGACATACACAAGTGGCTCCAACAAACAGAAGACCAAAGATTTCATCATCTGCATAAAGAAAATCCCCTACAGAAATATATTCTGTGTGCAGTGAAACTGAGGCTGGTTTGTTAGGGAAATACATGGAAATAACATCACCTACATAAATCATAGAGGCCGTGTGGTTCTCCACAGCTTTCATTGAATAGCATGATAAGGTATGTAGGTAACATGAAGATAATAATATGCTCGAGTGAGTCCGTTATTTCTCTCAACTCTGATGCTGCTGCAGTAGCAATGGTAGTTTATAGTAGTAGCAGTTTTTGCTGTCTATGGATTGATAAGAGGCTGTGGTTTCTGCCTCTGGAAATGGCAGTGGTCATTCAAGCTACTGCCAACTACAGCAGAAGTTTCTACTTTTAGTTACTAAAAAGAGTAAACCTCATGCAAGCCACCATGGGACAACACTTGCAAGTGAAAAACTGCAGAGTTCAAGGTGCTAGTGGTAGCAGCTAAGCAAATGACTTTTCCTCAGAAAAAATATTAAAAATATTTCTATTCCTTTCCAACAGTTCTCTTTTTCACACCTGTAGATTGTTGAGGGATTTAAATCTTGCGTCAGATTTTAAAAACAATAAAGCCTGCTTCTTGCTCCAGTCAGTAGGGAAGGGATATGTGCTTTTTACGTGTTACACAGAAAGGTTAGCAACCTCTAGGATAAGTCACAGGCAAAACCCCTGACATAATATACTCCAACCAGTGGCAATGACTGGCTATCAAACATCAGTTTGTGGAGAAGTGCAGTTTGGCAAAACATTTTCCTTTATTATTCTTAATTCATACACATAAACTGGACGAAATCAAGAAGCTGTGAGACAAAACCTTGTCATTAAAAGTTCTTACTGCACTTTCTTTTTCTGTGGGCTTAAATGAGGTTTGCATGCGCAAACTTCACAGAGGACAGTGGGTTAAGCAGTTCTCAGATCTGACTGAACTTGCAAAATGCATATATGGGGGAGAGAGATGAATTCACTACAGGTGACAGAAAATGTAATCAGGCCTTTTGCACTGACACTAATGTTGTCTCATGGACAGAGTTCTGTAATATCATAGGCAGAAATTATTTTACAGTTACCCTCAGATACACCATTTTTTAATCCTCTTTCCCATTGCTTATAACTCTGCTAAATTTGAATTCCTCAAGGCAGACATTTTACATACCATGTGTTTGCCTGAGGACACATTTTTAATTGATCATGAAAGTAGATTAAATCAAGTTTTTGGCTTGAACAATTTAGCTATTTCTGAGAATGAATCACAAGCAAAATATGTTTTACACATACTAAAAAAATCAAAGAGAAAGAAATGCCCGCACCTCCACATTTCAGCTGCAGACTCAGACAGCCTTGCAATGGCATGCATTCGGAGATGCATATTGTCCTGCAAAACGTTACCTGAAACATTACTACAAACCCAGCAGTTTGGCAGTTACATTTTTATAAGATTGTGTTTACCCCAAATAAGTTATGGCTCCCAGAGGTTAACCTGACTAATTTTTTCTATAGAGTCCTTCAGTTTCCTGCCTGAGGACAAAAGAACTGATCAGGCTTCTCTAACATATGAATCTCTACAGCTTCCAGGGGCAATATAAATGCAGGAAGGAATAGCCAGGTTACTGTGTCCCTTGTTCTCTAAACAGAAGCCACAGTGAAAAGCACCAGAATGAGATCATGGACTGTTTTAAGGGTAATGGACAATGAACTTTAAAAAGGCAGAAACAAAGGGAAGAAAGTCAGAGATGCAAAATTGGACAGCGACAGAATGATTAAAAGGAGTGACAATGGTAGAAAGTATATCAAGATCTTGAGCTGAATAGTAAGAGCAGAATAATCAGGAAATGAAAGTACACTGTATTTGGTGTTGTACATAAGGTAAGATAAAGAGCAACGTATTTTGTAGTCACTTTCCTGAATGGGATGTGCTTACTTTTGGATAAAGCCCATGCAGACAGAAAGTAGAGAAGTAACCACCTATCGATATCAAAAGACAACCAAAACACATAGGCTGTGGAGAAGGTCTCAGAAAAGTATCAGGTTGTGCTAAAGAAAGCAGCTCAGGCACCGGAGGCAATTAAGTAACCAACTTACAATTTTACCCTCTTATTACCTTCCCCATTTATTCTCTGCTGAAATAGGATCTTACACAAAAACCGCTGTACAATCCAGTGAAGAGGTTTCATATGTCTACGTTTACAGGCTGAAATAAACTCATCCATGCAGCCTTAATTCTACATTTGCCAAATTCCATAAAGCTTTTTCCTTAATGTGGGTTTAAATACAGAGATACTGTTGTGGGATTTAAAGACTGACAGAGGAGTGCAATGGTGTTGTTTTCAGACTACGCGACTAGTTAGGTCTTGTTGGATTACCTTTGAAATGCAAGAAATGTTTGCAGAGCATACTGCAATAGTTTATAGCAGTTAGGCAGCGTGGCAGTTTCAGCAGTGTTCCTAGATCTTAATAAGTATTTTAAACTACTAAATCCATCCCAGCTCTTAACCTTTTGAGTGGACAGGAAAATAGACTGCACAGAGACTGATGAGGGGCAGCAAACCTTGAATGTTATAATAGGTGAATGTATCAATATGGCCACGGTTTTACACTCTGGGTTATATAGACCAAAAAGTTTAGAGTGTCACTTCATTTATTTTCTCAGTGCATCATGTATTTGAAGGCAAAGCTGCACGCCGCAGCTGCTTGTGTTAGTTTCACCTGATGGTACCGGGCAGGCAAGAGAGAAACAAAATTGCAGCACCAGATCAGCGAAAGCAGCTGCATGCTGGAGTGCCCAGACAGGGATATAAAACTGATTGTCACTCCAATTCAGTACCTAGGCTCTTCTACTCCACATGTTCCTCCTCAGAGTGACAGGGAGAATGTTTACTGCAGTGTTTGGTTTCTCTTGACAAGACTGAGGAGGGGAGTTTTGAGAGAGTAAACAGATACTGGAGGGATTTTTGAAAGGTGTGGGTAATTGAACAGGTTTGGAGTAATTGTTAGCAGTAAATGCTCTTAGAAATGAAATAGGAATTCACCTAACCAAAAGGCTTTAGTGCAACTTATCAAAGAAGAATAATAAACATTATTTATTATCTTTTCTTTTTTTTTTTTAGCTATCCAGCTTTCAGCATTTTGACAGTTCAGCAGAACAAAGAAATTGCTCCCTTGGATTTCTGAGACACTTATGTTTCTCTTATTAGTGAAATGGATGTGGAATGAGTCACATTACCCTACTTGACCAAGCTTTTTGAAAGAAAAAGTTTGGCATTTTTGGTCAGGGTTTTTTTTGTTTGGTTTCTTTTTTTTTTCTTTAGGAAACACTACATTTTTAACAAAAATATATGTTTTAAATTAAAATATATGGGTATTTTACTTTTTATATCTTAAGAAATGTGTTGAAAACTCTTACAATGTACTCAGATGTAGATTACATTGACTTCTTCAGTGGTCATTGAACTGCCTAAGATAAAATGAACAAATAGACCTTCCACTTATGCCTGTACCAGACAGTTAAGGCTTGTGAATTACAAACACAGCTATTAAACTCAACAGTTCTATAGTCATGTCGTGTAATCGCTTTAATCTTTTTCCAACATGACTTATTATTTGTATCACCTAATCCCACATTAATATATTAATACACTTTGTATGTCAGTGTAAAGTCAGCATATGTTAGTGTAAAGTCAGCAGCAGGGTCCAAACCAGGGTTTTATGGAATTTTTCACCTCTTTATTGCTGAGCTTTTATTTTCTTTTTGAAAAATAATCCCTATTTAAGAAAAGCTAGACACATTCTTCAGTAATACTTACTTCAGAATTGCCTGATTTTGTTAAAGTAATTGACCAGGGACCCCAACCTGTTATTCTGAGATGACTGCTGGCACAGATTTCCCCTTGATTGAGATCTTAGTTGGATGTAGATGAGAACAGATGTCGCAAGGTGCAGAACACATTAAACAGAGGAGTCTTGTTCCCCAAGCCCATTAGCGATGACCATGAGACCAAATTACAAAGCAGGGTGACACTAAAGCTGTGCAATATACACCAGGACTTAACACAGGTCAGTGGACAGCACACAGTGCAAAGAGCACAACCATGCTTTTAAGCCTTTGTTCCCCCTGTTTATGTCCACTCTATCTATAGAAACAGCAATGAGCAGAGACTGGATTTTTATGCAGCAATATAATAGCCAGAAGTATAAATTTACTTGCTGTGCCCTTCTAATACCCATGAAGAATATATTTCATGAAGTCTACCAGATATTATTTGGTGTCAAATGAAAGACTTGTTTAGGACTTCTCAGAAAAATGTTCATAAAGTATTTCTTGGTAGTAAAAGACTGTTATAGTTAAACCACTTTAACATCTTTTATCATCATTAAGAAAAATTCTCATATTACAAAATCAAATATGTATAAAAAGGAATTTTTTTTTCATTTTAAAAAATCATAACAGAAATAAACATTCCGTACTATACTTTTTTTCCCTTCCTGTTTTATTTGTTCTCAAGTAGTTATATTCTTCAGTGCAACACAAAAAGGTTTTTCTTTGACATTAAAAAAAAAGTGAATATTTTTGGCTACCTAGCATGACAATCTTCACAAGATAAGGTAAATATTCTAAGACCAGATATTCAGTATTTCAGAAAATAAGTCATTTTAAGACATTAAGCAGCATTTCACAATTGAGATCTCTCTGATCTCCCCTCAAAACATGGAAATGTGGAGGAAATCTGTGTTTATTCACATCCAAAATTAATGGGTGTCTGAGGGAAGATAAATGAGGCTGCAAATGATTTCAGAGATTTATGTAAATCTGAATTACGATTATATGCTTGGAGAAAGAAGGTCCATAGATAGTGGATTCTTGATTTCCAGGTAAATTAGAAACATAGAACCACAGAATATCCTGAGCAGGAAGGGACCCATAAGGATCATCTAGTCCAACTCCTGACTCCACACAGGGCAACCTAGAAGTTAAACTATATATCTAAGAATGTTGTCCTGACACTTATTGAACACTGACAGGCTTGGGACTATGATCATTTGTTCCAGTACTTAGCCACCCTCTCAGTGAAGAACTTTTTCCTAATAACCAATCTGAACCTCCCCTGACAGACCTTTAAGCCATTTTCTTGTATTTAGTCTAAATCTCCCCTCTTTTAGTTTAAAATCATTATACCTTGTCCTATCACAATAGGCCCTACTAAAAATTCTGTCCCCACCTTTCTTATAAGCCCCCTTTAAGTATTGAAAGGCCACAATACAGTCTCCCTGGGGCTTTCTTTTCTTTAGGCTGAACAACACCAGCTCCCTCAGACTTTCATAGGACGTGTTCCATCCCTTCTGATCATTTTTGTGGCTTCCTCTGGAGTCACTCAAAGACAGGTCCACGTCTTTCGTGTACTGAGGACTTTAGAGCTGAACGCTCCAGGTGTGATCACGAGAGTAGGGGGGGCAGAGTCACCTCTCTCAAACCTGCCGGTCACACTCCTTTCAATGCAGCCCAGGATACAGTTGACTGCAAGCACACATTGTCAGCTCACGTCCAGCTTTCCATCCACCAGTACACCCAGCACTGCCCTTTCCTCCCCTCTTCATGCAGAAGTTGTAGACAGCAATAGGGCCACCTCTCAGTCTCCTCTTTTCCAAGCTGAACAAACCAAGTGTCCTCCAACACTCCTAGTAAGTCTTGCCCTTTAGTACTTTTACCATCTTTCTTGTCTTCTTTTGGAAATACTCTAATATTTCTAGATCTTTCTTAAATTGTGGAGGCCATAATGGCACACAGTACTTAAGGTGAGGCTGCACCAATGCATATTTGATATGATTTACTATTTCATAAGAAACACCAATCACAAAATAAACTTTTAAATTTAAAATAGTACACCTTTCTTAGTTAAAAAAAAAAAAACAACACCACTGTCATGGGTTCAGCAGTAGCAGTCATTTTTAATCCTTCTTAGTGGCTGGTGCAGCACTGTGTTTCTAACTTTC
>WYDI02027866.1:30695-63093 GCA_009867235.2 Psittacus erithacus
AAGGACAGGTTGTGGGGGGAAAACAAGCAGGCTACATGCTTTGTCTAATTTACGACTAAGCTTAAACCACAACAACCACACAAGTAAGGTTTACTTTCCAATAAGTACTAACTGGTATTCTTAACCTGTTTATGCCCTTTTCACCTGAATATTACAGGGACCAGTCATCTACCACAGTTTATCCAAGCAAGCAATTGCTCTTTCAGATGAATTACTAGAATTTAAAACACTGTCTAGGGGCTTGTGGAAGAACTCTTTAAAAGTCTCCAGTTGTAATCCAGGCTTTTTTTTTCTTTTTTTTTTTTTCTGAGGCAAATATATGTCATTCAGTCAGTTGATATCACAGACTGCAAATGTATTCAGTCTTCATATTTCTGCAGCACTGTAATGAACATCTCAGGAGAAGCTGATATGGAAACATGATTTAATTCATCCTCTATTTAAGACATCCAGGTGTGAAATGAGTAATGGTGCATTATGGTTAATGATTTCATTGCAGTATAGGAATCCCCTCAGCCGGAAAAGTGTTATTCTGTTTTACTTCTTTAGATAAAAGCTGTCCAAAGACCCCAGACAAGGAAAAGTTTAAATGTAGCCAGGGAGAAATATAAGTAGAATACTTTACAGAAAAATGAAAGAATCTGTGATCATTCAATAAAGAAATAAAACCTCATTTCACTGCAACTCCTCACTTAACAGCAAGGGGTTCATTTCTATTTGTAAGGGCTTGTGAGCATTATTGTTATTATTATTATTATTGCAGTTATCATTATTCTCTTTTTCCTATCATACTTATTTCTCAGTATCTGTCATTAGAATGCAAAACTCTTTTAAAGGACACAGCCATTTTTCCCTTATATCACTGACTGTGCTATGCAATGTGGCTCTTGTTTGACTTTTCCACAGTGCCCCGCAATTAGACTTCATGCTTTCTCAAAAGCTAAAGACACCTAACATCCCTGGGAATTTTCAGTTTGGTTTTTCTTCTCTGTTCTGTACAGAGAACTTGCACCTCTGGGGAAATATTTTGAAAATTAATAATAAAGCATTCTACATCTCTGCGCTCTTATTTTTATTTGATAAGAAGGCTTGATGAAAAGCCTAGAAGCACTAGGCTTGATCCAGAAACTTCTACCTCAGTGTCTCTGTGCACAGCACTTATCATGTGAAAGCTTCACATGGAGAGGAAGAAAGAGAGGGCCAAATGTGTTGACACACTTGCAGTTGACTCACTGCATGATCTTATGTCACAAAAGGAAACCCTCTTCTTCACCTGGCGATGAGGTTGTCCTAGACCACAGGACAGGAAGGCCTTCCTGTTTATAGCCTTGCATGAGTAGCAAAAAAGAAATTTCTGTTCATACTTACTCTATTGACACCTATGATTTGAATCATGCAATGCTATCTCCTTCCGCATGTTTCAGGACACAGAATTTGACAAGATTAACTGTAATTCATTAAGTAGATTTTTCAAAATTAGTTGGGTTTTTTTAAAAAAAAATAAAATCCCTTGATTTGGATAAGTATATCTTTTATTCTTATCAAAGAAGTATACAATATACATGACTGGCTACCCTTGACATGTCTCCTGCTTTTATAAACTTTTGGGTTGTTTTCCAGCTTCTCTTATTCAATTATTATATCTGTTTAATCTTTTCTTTTCTCTGAAGTATCCCTTTTCCTCCAGCCCTTCAAAGATTATTATTGAATCTCCCTATTTCTGTAAGACCATTTTGCGAGGGTGCTGAAAGCTTAAAGCATTGTTTGAGGAAAGACTATCTCACTATATTTCATTTTCCATCCTTTCATTTTATGTCCTAGTTTATCAGTTCTACATCCCACTGAACTGCCCACCAGCTGTTTAGATCTTCTCTTCTTCTTCTTGTAGGAGACTGTGCAACTAATTAAAAACTGTCAGATTAGTTCATGTTTAAAAACAATTGTAAGATTGAATGAAATTGATATTTTAAGTAGTTCCTATATGCTTTCACTTGTCTAAAAACTATACGTACTTGCTGAAGGACTTTCATAAAATAACATGAAAAAGGTATCATTTTGATTGCTAAATTTTACTTCCCATTTCCACTCCCTTCCTCAAAGTTGTATGTTCTTCAGATCCTACCAGCAAATACAAAGATATGAACTTTCTATGTAACAAATCAAAGTACAAAGAGTGATTCAAAGAATGCAGCTTATAATTTTGTGCAGGCAAAAGTAGATTTATTACAAATTCCTTTATATAAACTTTTTGGGAAACCAGTATTTCCATCAGTTTTAGAGCACCATATGCAAGAAGGGTATTCTTATTCAAAGAAGGATTGTAAATATACATGAAAGCAGTCACCTACAATGCTTTCATCAATTAAGAACTGCTCTGAGTCAGAGATTTGATGGCCTAGGAAACGTTCTTTCTAGGTTGATCGGCAGGGTGGACTGAGTATTACTTTAAAAAAGATTTTAGAATGAGGGTTAATCAGCTTGGCAAAAGTAGCTCTTATAGGGAAAATATCTTGTATGCACTTCTGTCCTTTAGCCCTTTAATTCCAGCTCAGCTGATCAGTCTACAAAGCACTGGAGTGTCATGTCTTATTTAATGGGAAAAACTCCATGTTCTGGTGAAAACTTTAATTTTTTTGAATGAAGAGACATTTATGGCGTGGTATCAAAATGTAGCTTGTTGCTTAGCCATGAGTATTTAGATTACAACAGTTGGATCAAAGTACAAATAATATATTAATAAATATAAGAAATACATTTTACCAGTAGAGGAAATAATCATGAGGAGACTGAAGCATAGGTTTCTGCAGTTCAACACTGGCAGTAGTTGAGCTTTTGTGAAACCTGCAATGAGAATTGCTTATCACTGGAATGGTCCCTGCATGCAAGGGACCATATATATGTCCCATTGTATAGCAAGCAGCAGGTCCAGTGATAGTAAGAAAGTGAGCTTGAAATTGCACCCTTCAGCACCGCCCTTTCCAGGCAGTGCTTTTGCTCTGCTACTCATAATGTTCATATTGCCAATTTCAGTCAATTCATTCTGTCTTCACAGATCCCACGTGATCCAACACATGGGAATCATTCTGGCATCATTCACATATATACTGTTTTCCTCTCACAAGTTATATATTGCACTTTCCAGTCTCCAAAAGCTTTGTACAAAACCAGGGTCCTGGGAGTTAAGAGCAGGAAGTACTGAATCATTCTTTTGAGAAGACTCGCAAAATACTCTTTCTTACAGAGCTGCTGACCCTTGACAGAGGAGCAATGCATAAAAGCGTTGATAAGCAGAATTGATTTGTGAAACAATCAGTTCTATCATTTTGCTGCAGCAGATTTGACCTGGACAGAAACTATTAACTTTCAGATAGGCAGCAGAGTATTTTTATCACAGCATGAGATCTTATTTTTCTGGCTCCACCAAGATTGAAGGAGATGCCTAAAATCTGAATGTTTACAGTAGTATTACGATGTTCTGAGGCATTATGAGAGAAAGGATTTGAAAATAAAATACATTTGAAATACTGAGAGGTAGTTTCATCTCTTTTCAAGAGGCATAAGACTGAGTTTACATTAAAAAAAAAAAAAAAAAAAAGACAATTTATTAAGATACTAGACAAACTTACGGTTCCAATGCATTTTGAGCACAGTGTGCAGTTCTGGTCCTCACATCACTAAAAAACATGTAGCAGAACCAAAAAATGCAGAGCAACAAGTAAAACCAGAGCTATGAAACAACTTTCGTAATGCGAATGACTAGATAAAATAGGTCTGTTTTTCCTAGAAAAAGGACAGCTAAAGGTATACATGGCAGGGATCTGCAAAACTCTGAGTAGCCGGGGAATAAAGGAGATGATTATTCATTATCTCTCCCAGTACAGGGCACATGAACAACAAATGAAAACTGCGAGCTCTAAGTTCAAGCCAACATGCAAAAGAAGGAGACTTCTTTGCATGGGGTGGAGATCAGCTGTGGATTCCTTGCCCCTGTGCTGTGAATGCAGTCCTTACAACAGAATTTGTACAAAAATATGGGGAAAATTGACAAAGAAACATCAAAAAAGAAAGAATGTAGTCATCCTCTCAGTGTCATGCACGACTTGTTGGAGGCTGCTTTCCTAACAGTATTCATGAGTATGTCACTGCCTGCTGTTGGAGAGAGGACTAATGCAAGATAGACTAGTTGTTCAGCCAGATATGGTCATTGCTACTTTCTTCTGTTGAATTACAGAAGTAATTTTGAGTAGCTGAAAGTTATTTTGCATGTATATTCTACATCAGTATAGAGAAAGGATAATGCTTCAAAGCTGGAGAGCAGTCTTCTCCATGTAACAGGGGTTGTTCAGTTATATTTTTATGTATATTTCACAGTTTCGTTAAACTTCATTATGCAGAAGTGGGATCACTTCTGCTTAAAATGAGTGGAAGCAAAATGTAAAGTTACTCAAAACTATTGAAAAATACAACCCTTCTCAAAAAAAAAAAAGTGTCACAGCAATCAAATATATTGTTTCTAATTTAGTAGACTAGCAATAGGAGAGCTTCCTAATACATATAAATGGCATAGTCACCGAGTGCCTGGCAATGTTGAAAAGGCAGAAAGAGCTTTTTGTCACTGAAGCAGGAAAATGCTGAACTTGATTTAAAGCAAACTGGTCAAAAACTGGTTGTGTGAAAACAAATTATTACTAAACAGTTTAAAAAGTATAAAAAAAATCTGATTAGAAATGTATTCATCAGAATAAAGAATGCCATACTTTTCCTGTATGAATATTTAACTCTGCTTAGCAACAGATACAAATGGGATAGAGATATAAAAATCTAAGTTATTTAGCATATTTACAGATTCAGATGCTAGAGAATATACTTTGTTTTCAATTGCATTCACAATTATCGATATGTACTTTTCCACTCACTGTTTAAAAACCCCTAAGGCTCCTCAAACTCATTGTATAATGTTCTTCAGTCAATGTGATTTAACAGAAACCAAAGCATTTCAACTGAATTTTTGTTTATCTCAAACAGCACATTTTAATGAAATCAATACATTCTTGCTGAAAGCCTCATGAATCCATTGCAAAGAATACATTTTTACTGAAACCAATATACAGTTTTATAACTTTATTTTAGTGAAAGCAAGGCAATACATTTTAGCTGAAACCAATATGTTTATCCAGGGCTGATACCAAAGAAACCATATTTTATAGTGAAACCAGTGCATTCTTACTGAAATTAGTATTCCATATTCCTGAGCCAACATCATCAGGCTAAATGAAAGCTATGCTTTATTTTAGTGAAGAAATTACATACTTTCAAGATTATTTTAATACAAGGATTTTTGCAAAGCTTATATTTTAGCATGTATATAAAATAAGAAGCAGATCATAAGAATTCATTCCTAGATAGACCTATCTTCTCAGTTTTACATTTTATGTAGTCTTGCAACACATATGCATTCCATCAAATGAGTAATGATATAGACAAGAGCTTATTTTCATTCTCAATAGACTTTCACTAAATCTTTTTTTCCACTTTGTATGCAAACTGACTTAAAATAAGTCAACATTATGGCTGATTTGCACTTCAGAGCAGAGGAACAAAACAGTGGTTAATGATTTTATTGTAGACTAAATGTGATTTATTAATGCAGAATTTTTTATAAGAATTGTTTTCAGTACATCAGTTTTGGTATTTTTCTTGACATTTTGACTAAAGATATGCTGATCTGCATTACTCAGAAATATTTTGAGTAGTCTGGTACATGTAGCTAATGATTTGTGATCCTTCTAAGTGCTTTAATCAATGCAATTAATGTGAGTTAGAAGGCTCCATCTGAATTTCAACAGATCTGAAGAAAAGCATAATCTGCTTAAAATTTAGGTAGTTTTTTGCTCTTTATCTTTTCAGCATAAAGAGATAATGTAGACAGAGCAAGAAACCCAGAAATACAGTGGCTTCCAGTAGAACTATTTCATCATTATATGATAAAGAAGAGAACTACAGGGTTGTTAGGCAAAAAGGACCAATTTTATAAAATTGCTGTTCTCATCACAGGCACATCAAAATATTATTTTCAGTTAAAGCAAATATATCATAATTTCCTAATGAGAACCCAATTGCAATGAAAGATTAAAGGAATTTACCATAGCTCAGTAAACTAAAAAAATAGTTGTGTGACTATATTGTCTTACAAGAGAGAAGCCCAGAACCTAAACCTAATCATTCACAAACTGAAGAGGGCAAAAGGTTTCCTCAGCTCCCATAGAATATGTATTGAAATTCCTCAGTGTTTGTTAACTCAAAGCTATATATTTTTTCTTTAAGATGAACTTGACTGAGGAAATAGTAGGGCTTTTTTCATTACAGAGCCTAAAGTTCATGGATTCCTTTTTGAAATGCAGAAAACATTAGCAAGCAACATGGACCACTCCCAATTCATTAGCTCCAATTCAGCATTCCTATCTGCGCAGATGGGACACTGATATTTCAGGGACTCAGGAAAATACAGCCTAGCCATAACAAAGTTTGCTTTGACAAGCTTGCTGGTTTACAGAGCTGACCTACTTGTAGTCCTTGTATGAAAAAAAAAATGGATATTTTATCTCTGAAGTTATGCCTAATAACATCTTCAAAAAAATTTATTTCCCTACTAATGACGTTCAAGAAATAATGAATAAAATGTAAATGCAATGGAAAGTCAGAGGGAAAATGCAATATTGAGGAAAATATATGGTCCAATTAAAATGATTAGCATAGAAAAGGGTAGCCTATATTCCTACTGCAGCTGCTCACTGAATGGTTTTCTTCATGTACAATAGGCTGCCTTGGGGGTGATTGATCCACTTCCAGAAAGTATAATCATTGGTTTTCAAAGAAACTAAAAGGCAAAGTGTAACAAGACAACACACTATACTAGTATTGGATTTTACCTCTCCTCATTATTTATACCCCTCTAGCAATTTTTCCTTAATAAGTTCCTATAGTACTTTGCTGGATTCTATTTTTCTATAATATATTTTATTCTTCCAATGAATATGGTACACTCATCTTGACATGACTTCTGCACCATCTCTTTCCAATTACTATTCTTGTTGTCACACTTTTTGTTGCAAGTATTATAAAATAAGTACCATTGTCATATTTATTTTAGAATTCCACACACTGAGGAAGAATAGTGTTAGTTGCCCATTTTCATCCTTTTCTATGCCATTATTAGAACATACTTGATTTTAAAAGGTAAAGTTTTGAACTTGAAGTATAATCTAAACACAAATAGCTATAGACCAGATACTTATATGTACCTTAACTAATACCAAAGCAGAAAAGAATTTCAGTATTCTATTTTAATCTCAGGTATCAATTGCAAGTTTTCATGACCACGGAAACAAACAGATTTTAAATTCATGGTTAAAGGCATTTATTTAGTAGCAACCACAGGAAACTAGGAGTTTCCATAATTATATTAATTGTATGTTTAATATAAATGCTTTGTAATGCTGACCTTCAAACAAGACTCAAAGTCCTGGTTGATCAAACATGGGATGTATGGACACATGTATACTTCATGGATGTAATACAGAGAATATGATAAAGATCATTATAGGATTTGTGGTCACAGGCTCCTGTCCTCATTTTAACGATGCCAACAACATCAAAAAAGTACAGGAAAAAGATCCAAGATCCATGTAGATCTCCAGAGACTTGCCTTTGGATTAGAGATTCAAGCATATTGTGCATAGAAACAGGAAGCTTAGAGGAGACTGTCATGGCCCTTAAAAGGCAACTCAGGGAACAGATTTATGGTAGGAAGTGTGAAACTGATATTAAGCATGAAATGAGGGGCAGTAGGATTAGTCCAGTGAAATGGACTTATCAACTAAAACATGTAATCTAAGAATCCAATTCTGTATGCTTTGAACTCTTTTATCTGGCACCAAAGGTAGCACTCAGTCTTGACAGGGAAAAGGAAGTGATAGAAATATTTCTATCTTCAGATCTCAGCCTATTTTACGCAGAAATTCCATTTAGCAGACATACTGGTTTCTCTTGGTTTTGGCAAAAATCAACATAATTTCATGAAATATACTTGTTAAGAATTATAATCTAACACCATTAAGATTCAAAGAAGGAAACACTATAGAACAATATTTAAGATGTAGCTGGATATAATGAAGCAGGAGAGAAATCTAGTACACGCATTTTCTGTTACATGTTGTATTGAAATTAACTTTTCACTTTGAAAAGGTTTTTCTGTATTTACTTATAAGACAGTAATTTGATTATTTTTTTTTAAATATAGTTGTTATTTGGGATAATGTTTCTGAAGTTAATAAAAGGAAAAACAAAAGTAAAAGGTACAGGAAAACTTCCCTACTTTATTACACATAGAGGTACACTGACCTTGTTCATCAGCAGCTTATAACTTCTAACAGCCACAGTCATTTTTTTAACCACAAGAGCTCTTTCAGACTCTGTTCCTATTCACAGCACTGTTTACTTTCCTCCCATCAGTTACAATATCATCACCATTTAGTGCTCACAATGATTCTTCTCTTCAAGACCCATTATTTTTAAGAGATAGAAATTTCACCTGTCCTTCCTCTTCTGCATTTTTCTTCCACTAACTGTTACAGCATTTTGATCTAAAGAAAAATATACTTTCCCTACATAGTTCATTCCTAGTTCAAAGCTAAAGGAAAGACCTCCTGGGAAAAACTAGAGACCAATAAGAGCAAAAAACCAACAACTATCATCATCTTCATAAAGGAGAGATGGCTTTACATTGTCCTCTTCTATGCCAGCCAGTACCACAGTCCTTTCCTTCATCGGTTGTCTTGTTTATGCCATAGGCAACCTCTAAAACACTATTCCCTTTCGTTTCTGCCCCTAAAAAAGGCTTTCCTAGCTAATGAGCAGTCAGGAACATCACTTTCCCAGAACAGTAGCCCCAAAAATCTTAGTTAAGTAATTACTACATCATTAACTAATATCACTGTGGCTAGGTTGTTTTGCAGGGATCATATTCAAGGCAAAGATCATGCAATGCAAAAAATGCGGATACAGACGTAAAGGAAATCATGATATCTCAGAAGCACTTGTGAAAGCTTTTCGCAAATACAGTTCATTGTCCTGGGCTTGAATGGATGATTTTTGTTGATTATTTTGATTATATCACATTGTATGATTATGACAGACTGAAGCCATATAAAGAAAGCTAATGCCACATGTTAGGAAATTGTGACTATCAAAGACAGAAAAGAACAGCTGCTTATAAGTTTCTCCTTTATGAATCATGTAGATTTGACAGTTATCTTGCAAAAAAAACCAGCATAGGTAAAAGTGAAATTACCTTAAGAACTGCAAACACAGAGTTTGAGAACTAAATTAACTACTACCTCTAATAATGATGCACTGAGTTTTATTAAAACTGCTGAGTATTGCATACCCCACAGAGTCCTTTCTATTGAAGCACTAGCACTGTAACAGCTATCTCCTCCCAATAGAAAAATTGCTTCAAATACTCAGCATGTTCACTTGGGAATGTTCATATAAAGGTATGTCTAAAGTTGCTCTGATAAGACAGAACAGTCTGTGTCAGTAATTAAAACCTCTATTAAAAGGTAAATGTAACTCTGCTTAAAATCAGTGAGAATATTTGCATTACTTCAGAAAGCTCTATATCGAGACATGGGTGATTTACATTATCTTCTTCCTCATGATTTCTGAAGGATGCTCCACAGAAAAAAGGCACATTGTGTCCCATGTGGTAAACCGAGAATTCTATGACACATCCTTTTCACAAAAATTGTCCCCAGTTGAAATTCACTTCTCAGCTATTTGGTCCCTGTATAATGTCATCTGTGCTCAGAAAAATTTGCTGGCTGGCAAAGCATGGTGACAAACAAATCAATGGTTTTCATTTTGCTGTTGGCATGCCTGACAGGGTATGTGACTATCAGATGTCAGATCCTTTTTAGACTGGATTTATTGATCAAGTCTATCCAGAACATTTAAAGCCTTCTCTTGTGTTTTGAAATATATAGAAAATGTCTTGCTGCTCAAGGTTCTGCAAAAGTTGAGTTATTAATTTTCACTTACCATTAGTGTCCTTACTTGCAGCTGTATGGTAATCATCTCTTTTTTCTTCTGTTCAGAAAACTTCTGTCAAATATCCTGTCTCATGCCTATAGACATCAAATATTCTCATACAGGTTAATAAAATGTACAAACAAAGTAACTGTGGTTGCTGTTAATATTTGTCTTGTATGGACCTTTCTAATATGTTTTGAAGAACTAAGAATATTATTCTAAGAACAAATGAATGGACTGGCAATCCTTGATCTTTTCCTCTTCATGTTCATTCACAGGTTTGATCAGGATAAAATTTTATGCTTTTTCTCCCTAGAGAGCAGAATCTGGAATGCTGTTTACATCCCAGCCCTCTGGCATTTCTATTTTATGTCAGATGTGTTGCCTACCCAACTTTGTTATTCTTTAAATACATGGTCAGATGCAGTGTGTCAGCCAGTTCTGCATCCAACATGTCACTTGTTTGTAATGGGATTTCACTAAAAGATCTGAACCTGTAGCAACAATCTGAATCTTTTATGCTTTACCTGCTTGACTTCGTATTTCACAAAATAATCTAAATTTCCAGCAACTGGTTCTATTCCTGCAACATGCAAATCAATAAGACCCTGAGAGCAACATGTAACAAATCCGTTCATACTGGTGTGTGGCCTGAGATTTCTGGGTCACTGCATCACTTCTTCACAAGAGTTGTTAGGGATGGCATTTAGGCACTTGGACTCTCTGCCTTTAGCACAGTGTGCATGTCGCTACTGTTCTGTAACTTATTGCAGTCTCAGCAGTCTCTGACAAAGGTGAATTCAAATGCTTCTGTGGCCTGGTTTATTTCCAAGAGCACATACAAGTCTGCTGTGAGTTGGAGGCTCATATAGACTGTCTGTGAATTGGAAGAGCTGGGTCATTTCTTGTTCTCAACTAGAATGAAACCGGATTTCAGATTCTTCAAATACTCCAGAAAAGAGGGTTTTCTTTCCTTTTTTTATACATCTCTAGCAATTAAAACAGGCTTTTACCAAACATGTGTACAAGTAAAATTTGGTTTTCTGACTCTTCATAGAAAGCAAGTAAATACGCACCGTGACAAAGCAGATTCTCTTACACTCATATGAATGCTTACATAGTAAGTAGAGGAGTTCATTTGGCTTTACTTTTCATTTTAATGAGCTCACCAGAATATTCATTTGAAAAGTAAATATGGTGATGATAGCTAGAAAAAGAATAATCTGAGTTACAGTTCAGCCCTATCATGATGGCTCTGTTATGGTTGTATACCCTTGCTCTGTAGTAGGAACTGAAGTCAGGGATACCTGCGCAAGTATAAAATATTGAACCCTCTTGAAAGCATCAGCAGCAAACTAAATCTACCACTCATGGTAGATTTGTCTTTGTATGGTAACACAATACTGAAAAGAGTGACTGGTTTCCCCACTTTCTCTTCCACAGATCCATGAACCCACCTGTGAGAGAAAGGATATTTTAGGTAAACTAACATTTGTGTGACCTTGGTGCACCTTGTAGAAGTTATGCATCTTTCAGGCAACTCAAAGTGCAAATACAGTGATACTACATTTACCCTGTGTATATGACATATTTTTATTGTACAAATGGAGATGAAGTTTTCTGGGCTATGCACAGCCTATGTCTGGGGCATGAGTTCTTTGGAAGCTGCCCTGATGCATGGGGTTCATCCCCAGTGAAAGGTACCTGTCCTGAGGATGTTCATCCCAGTCAGTAACTCTTCAGTTCACAGTGACATATTTGCTGAAGCAGCTGACAATAGAAAATCTTAGTTCAACCTTCATGTTGTTCTTCATGTTTTTTATTCAGTGCTGAAGAGTTACTTTCCCTAACAGTCATGAATGTTCAGATTCCTCACAGTGCAGTTTTGTTGCACAAAAAGACATAAATTTCTGTTTGGTTGGCCCTGCTAAAAGAATTATCAGTAAATGAAAAATCTGTTAAAAAAAATGAAAACAAAAATTAAAACTTTGCCACTGTGATTATTAAAGCTATTTACATGTGGATATATATGTCTATATATACCCATAAACATACATACATGTAATCACATATAAATGTACATGTATCTACATATATAGAGGCATACACTGAAAGTACGTGTGTAAGAATCAGAGTTTTTTTTTCAATTGTGAGAGAACAATGAAAAGAAAATATGAGCATATAACATCTCTGTGATACTGCCTTCCAAATTTATTTACCTGACTTATTGGGAGTGTTCTGTTACGCTATGACATTGAGGCAAGTAAGGCTGTGACAAAAATGCAGAAAAAATGTATATACAAAGACACGGACTCTGATGATTTTTGAATGCTTAATTTTGCTGAGTTTAAAAAACTGTTTAGAATACAAGAATGTCATTAATTTAATGCAGAAATTATTTTAGGCTATATAATAAACATAGTTATTTTTTTCTTCTTTTGGTTTTGAAAGCATCATTTACTTCTTTATCAAAGACAAACTGATGTACTGACATACAACACTTTACTTAGGACTGAAAATTACCCACTAACTTTTTTATCAAAGGGACAGTTTATGTGTATTCTCTGTACTATACGATATGTGTATCCATTATATTATATCTTTATTTCATTTTCCTGTAAGATCTATTTTAAAATTGTCTCTGAATTTTCTTTTTGCTCTCTACTTCATTTTTCTATTTTTGCTTGCTTATTAAATTTATTCCTACTGCTCCTTGTCCATTTCAATTTTTTAACCTCTATTAAAATGAGATAAACTCTGAGATGTGATTTTGAAAGTATTATGCTGAAAGGAGCTTGAAATTGGAGAGAATTAACTTATTCATTCAACACTGCAAAAGGAGAAATACTAGTAATTCTTGAGCACTTCCCATTTCCATTTATTTCTGAACAAATCTCACATATTCAGCATTCACAGAGAGCTAGAGTTGCTTGCGAGCTTCCCCGGAAAACATTTTCCTGGTCTGTGAGCAAAGTCATTGCTAACCAGAAAAAGAATTACTGTAGTGATTGCAACTATCCCAATGAAGAAATGAGCAGGATTATCTTATGACTTATGAGCAGACAGAAAATGGACTGGAAATCTAAAATTGCTATTTTTATTGCATAGTCTAAAATAATTTATGCATTAAGATGATACTTGTATAGACCTCTTGAAAAACATGTCTATAGAAGCCATGTGCAGTATTGTATAGAGGAGAATGTGCAGCCTTCTCAGTGTCGAAATAGAGCAAAAAGGATTTATTATATTAACGGAACACATAGTTCAACTAGTGTTTGGAGCCTTAGACCATGACTAGTTTATAGGTAAAATAATTAACCAGTTTAAAAGTTCAAGAAAACTATCAATAAGACAAATTGTGTCACATGTATACATGTAAAGATCCAATGAAGCTCATGCCAAGGGAAAGTTACAGCATGCATTCTGGTGTTTCAAACTGCCAGAAAGTTCAGCCCCACGGAGTGCTACTTGGTCTCCTGTACACAATGTTCTCATTACCTACAATATTTTACAGATTAAGGGTTTCACAGTTCATATGTTTCACTCAGTCTAGGCACAATTCTAGTTTCACAGTGTGGCAGCTACTAACAAAAACCACCTTTTAATGGCAAGCAAGATTTCATAAATGGTGAAGTTCCTTTAAAAACATGCCTCAGCTAGAGCTTCTAAGTTCCTATTCAGATACCTAAATAAATTAAGAGATATTCAGAATAAACACACTGCAAGTCAAATTCACAGTGCTTGTTTGAAGTCAAGGAAATCTGAAATCAAAACATTTTTCTTCATGGCTAAGCTGGGAAACAGGTTCTCAACTTTTTCAGGAGAGATTGCAAACATCTTATACCTTTGTTAATACTTATAGTTCTTCATTTCTTGTTTCCAGAGTTACTCTTATGCTTGTATGTTCTTTTCTTTTGCTATTCATTCTGCAGATAGACAGTAGTAATGTTCATCAATCACACTGTAATGACCAGATTTATTCTGTTGGATATTGTAAATTTCATTATTAAAATAGATTTTATGCATACACAGCACCTTTTCAAATGACTGCACACAGGGTCTTTATGGTGCTTCAAGTTCAATCAGCCTGCTCTTCCTGCTCTTCTAGTATTTTCAGCAAGACCAGCAAATAGATGGTGCTTAGTTGACTGCATATAGACTTTTCTCAGAATAGCTCTCTAAATATTTTAAATGAACATATAATTTCTTTGTGATGTTCAGATTTCTTGAAGAGCTGTACAGGTACAGACCAATGGTGACATCAAGTGGTGATTTACATTTTGACTGTATTTGAGACTAATTGCAGTGGCAATGTAAGAAGAGGTTTCCCCAGAGATTCTTCATCTGGCAATAAAAAAGTTTCTCAGCGTATTACTTGTATCTATATTTGGTAACTGAGTAAGGGATAAAACTGGCAGAGGGTTTTCTTGACTTTTTTTATTGACCTTTTTTTTTCATTTTTGCTGTACCTGTAGTACTTTTTATTTTCAGTTTGATATCACCCACTAGAAAATTCTAAATACCATCTAGCCCGAAGGATAACTGCATATGCCTCCAAAGATAACAGGTTATGGGTTGCTGAGGTCATCACTGCCATACCAAATATCATAACCAGAGATTATCATGGATAAACTAAAATCTGGTATTCAACCAGGTGTTTCACTTCCGGTATGGTGAAAGTTTCCCCCTCATACATGTTCTGAGTTAAATGAGAATTTTAGAGGGCATGTGGTCTTTTTAATTCTAAACATTATATAATTTTAACACAGTAAACAGTCAAATAGGCTAATGTAGGTTTTGTATCATACTTGCACTTCAAGCACTTCATGCTGGCACTTCCTAATAAACCGCCACAGAATGATTAAATTCAGAAATGTCAGGACTTCTGAAACTGCATTTTCTGTAGACTCCGGCAGTATGCTCCTCCTCAGTAAGTACTAAGAGGACAACCTATTTCTTTCCAATTTGATCTAATACCAAATACTAGTCTTGAATCTTGCCATTCTACAAGTTGCATCAAATGCTGCCTTAATGGGCTTTTCTAGCTGTTATCAGCAAATAATGAACTACAAAGTACTGCCATCTCCACATTTGAAAAAACAAAATACTTTTCAATTGTTTCAGCGTTGTAAGTAGCAAATTGGATGCTGTCAGTGGTCAAAGGGCATGGAAAGAAACAGCAGACAGAGCCTACAAACACAGGACTATAGTGATTGCATAGTTTAGGCTTCAAGAATCTTCTTCCTTTGCAGATCGCCTCTCCAGCCTTTTCCTTACAAAGCCAATGTGATTCTGTGCCCCTCTTCATCCTCTCAATAGCTTCTTTCCCAAGCACCTTACCCTTATGCTGTCATGGCAGAACTGGCTACAATTTTGTCCCTTTAGAATTTCAAAAATAATCACAGTGCTCCCTGTCTAATCCCCGAGAATTCATTCTGCACTAGGTAATTAGGCTCAAAACCTGCTACAGTGCTAGGCATCTCCATCTGTAATCATCTTTTGAAAAATAATGTAGTACAAATAGTTGCAGCAAAGGGTTCGTAGGTTTCACTTTATGTTTTTAAGATTGATTCAGTTTCTTAACTCAGACCAGACTGTCAGGATACTTCCACTGCTAAGATGTCAGTCTGACTGTGAAAATGCATATAGAGCAGACCTTGTGTGCAATGCGCTATCCCTCTTGTAGCTTGAGGTGCAAATTAGTCACCTGCTCACAAAAGAGAGTTACAGACTAATTTCTCCAGTGTTCAGTCACCAAAAAAAACCACCAACCTTTCCTAAGGAGAAAATTGCCCTTTGTGAAAGCACAAAAACTGTGGGTCTAAGCAGAAGCTGAGAGAAGCAAAAAACATAGTTATTTATGTTTATGGATAGCACAGGAGTCAATCAAGACATGAGGAGCACTGCCAGCCTTCACAGATGATTGCGACACTGCACAATGTATTACATTTGGCCTGGAGGCATGGTCATAGTCAGTGAATATTCTGGGTCCAGTGATATCCAACATAGATAGTTGTCTTGCACAATGATACCTACATTCTCTATTTTGCTTTCTTTGTGTTTAATATTAGTAACATTGCAGTTTGACACAGAAATTACTATTGCATAAAGCTAATTAATAGGCAGAATACAGTACCTTTTTCCATAATGTTCCTGGAGGAAATTGAATGGAGAGATATACAAAAATTATGAAAGAGCATAAAATTCTCTGTGGAAATAAGGCTGGACAATTTTTTGATGTTTTCAAAGTAAGTTTGCCTTTTCAGATATACTTAATGCATAGATATTAATTATATACATTTCTATGTTTAACTCTGTGGTAGCTTGACATTTATTTTTTCTAAATGGCTTTTCTAACAACCTTCCCCCTGATTTTCTTATCAGATGTAGACTCCCGTTGCAGCTGCTGACCATGTCTGAGCAGCAGCAGAACTTACTTTTCAAAGATCTACTGGTGATGATATGCCATTGTTATTAGAATAAACTTTCTGATACTAAGTTGAAGTCTTCCTTCAAACTCTGGAGGGTTAAATGTTACAGGGGCCAGTACCATGGGAGGTTGTTTAAAGACAGTAATTTAATAAAGAACCAAGAGCAAAACTGTTAATATAGAATGAAAGAGTAATCCTCTTGTTTGTACCGAATAGGACTCAGCTCCACAAACACTGCTTGCTAACTAAAGCACAAAATGAATGAGAGTTTCTGACCTGGATTATAAATTCTTGGTGTGGATTTTTCATATTGAACATCTTTGTCTTTGTTTCCTTCCACAAGAGGGCAATAGTGAACTATAAATACCTATTTTTCCTTCCGTCAAGAGCAGAAGATAGCAGAATTATTTTTCTTTTGAAAGAATCAGATGTCATACTACTATGATTCAAAGCTATTCCCTGAAATTAGAAAAACTACCTCTGTAATCAAATGTTCCACCCAGAATAGAACGCTTCGTATAAAGGAAAGGTTTTCAACATGTTTCAGCCTGAGATGGTGGAAATTAGAGTTATATCAATGACTAAAGGGCTTTACTAGTGTTTCTACCAACTGAGGACTTGTGTCATCATTTATTCTGTGCTGGATGTCAGGTTTTAGTTGGTTTATGCCCACCATTGCTTAATCCTGATGACTACATTTTTATTTCTTCTGTGCAAGAGTCTAATTCATTTCATCCAAGTACTAATCACCCCAATTTCAATATCCCTCTTTTAATATTTTTTTTCCTTGTCTCAGTATAGGTATTCACTACTATTTTTATGGATGTTATGTACATCTTGAACAACTGACTTGATAGGAAGTATGTCTTCCCATGAAAAATAATGAGAAGATTCTGTGAAATTTGAAATGGAAAAGTTGTTTTTTTAAAAACAAAACATTACCTAAGACTTGGGGACTGTAGTGACAGGACAAGGGGCAACGTGTTAAAACGTAAACAGGGGAAGTTTAGATGGGATATAAGGAAGAAATTCTTTACTGTGAGAGTGGTGAGGCACTGGATTGAGTTGCCCGAGGAAGCTGTGAATGCTCCATCCCTGGCAGTGTTCAAGGCCAGGCTGGACAGAGCCTAGGGTGGCATGATTTAGTGTGAGGTGTCCCTGCCCATGGCAGGGGGGTTGGAACTAGATGATCTTCAGTCCTTTCCAACCCTAACTATCCTATGACTCCAAGACAAAACTTTTTTCCCACTTAGATCTGTTACATTGCGTTTAACAATTACAGCAGCTTGACCCTGGCTGGACGTCAAGTGTCCATCAAAACTGTTCTGTCAGTCCCCTCCTCAGCTGGACAACGGAGAGAAAATATAACAAAAGGCTTATGGGTTGAGATAAGGACAGGGAGAGATCGGTCATCGGCTACCATCACAGGCAAAGAGGCTCAGCTCGGGAAAATTAGCTTAATTTGTTACCAATTAAATCATAGTGGGATAATGAGAAAATAAAAAAAAAATTTAAAAAAGTCATAAACATCTTTCCCCCCACCCCTCCCTTCTTCCCATGCTCAACTTCACTCACGATTTCCTCTACCTCCTGCCCCTTAGGATTGCAGGGGGACAGGGAATGGCCATTACAGTCAGCTCATTGCACATGGTTGTGGTCTCTGCTGCTCCTTTCTCCTCAGGGGAGGACTCTTCTCACTTCCCCTGTTCCAGCATGGGTCCCTCCAATGGGAGACAGTCCTCCATGAAGTTCTCCAATGTGAGTCCTTCCCACAGGCTGCAGTTCTTCATGAACTGCTCCAGTGTGGGTCACTTCCATGGCTCCAGTCCTTCAGGAATAGACTGCTCCAGCCTGGGTCCCTTCTATGGGGTGCAGTCCTTCAGGAACAGACTACTGTAGTGTGGCCTTGCTGCACAAGTCCTGCAGCAAACCTGATCCAGTGTGGGCTCCTCTCTCCACAGGACCACAGGTCCTGCCAGGAGTCTGCTCCATTGTGGGTTTCCCATGGGGTCACAGCTACCTTCGGGCATCCCCCTGCTCTGGTGTGAGGTCATCCATGGGCTTCAGGTGAGTATCTGCTCCACCATGGATCTCCATGTGCTGCAGGGGCACAGCCTCCTCACCGTGGGCTGCACCAAGGGCTGCAGGGGAACCTCTGATTTGGTGCCTGGAACACTTTCTCCCCTTCTTCTGCACTGACCTTGGTTTCTGCAGGGTTGTTCCTCTCATGTATTCCCATTTTTCTCTCTCTAGCTGCAACTGCCAGTTTTGTATTTTATTCCCTTCAACATATTATCCCAGAGGCTCTACCACAGTATACTGATACACTCAGACTTAACCAGCAGTGAGTCCATCCTGGAGCTGACTGGCATTGGCTCTGTTGGACACAGAAGAAGCTTCTGGCATCTTCTCACAGAAGCCATCCCTGTAGCTGTTCCACTTCCCCTCCAATCCCCCCACCCCCCAAACCCTCCACCCCAAATCTCACTATACAAACCCAGTACAGCAATGAATAGGTTACTCTTGGAGTCTAGAGGAACTATTTAAATCAAAGGGCAATTCTTTACATTTACTTCCAAGGACTGATCAGATGGATTTTAAGCTCTTGAATAATGCTAACCAATTCTGTATAATTCATATTCTTGATTTCATGCTTATCGCTGTAGTAAATACTACTATAATTGAGGTTATCCAGGCCTTTGATATATATTCTTTGAAAATAAGTCAGTTCTGGAAATTGAAATTAAAATGATAAGAACTCGCAATTAGCCAAACTTATTCAAATTCTGTGAAAATCCTTGAAAAAAAAAAAAAACAAAACATTAAGGGATGTAAAAGCTAACTCTCTGTGGGCATCAGTAAATTTATGAGAAACTATATGGGAAAATAATTAAAAGGGAAAAAAGCAATCTACTGGTCTATAAACTAAGGGAAAGAGTTTAAGAACTATGAGTAGGCAATCCTTGAGCAATTAATTTGATATGTTGCTTTTGGTTGAAGTTTCAACTACTTTAAACAAAACCTTACTCTTATACTATAGTTTCCAAAGAAATTCTTGAAAATTTGTGTCTACCTCACGATTCATCAGAACAGAACATAATTTATAAATTAGATCAGAAACACCTGTTCAAAGCAGGCCAACTTTTTCTTTTTTTCCCTGATGGTGTATCCCACCGAATACTTCATTTCTGCGCACTAGAAACCCAGAGGTTTTAGTCCTTTACTTCTTTTTTCTCACAGAAAGAGAAATTTTGAGTCCGAAAAAGAATTGCAACTTTGCCCACATGCACTCATATTTCTGTCTTTTCCACTGCTTCAGAATGACTTTTTACTTGTGATTAAAAGCAATAAAGGGGAAAACACAGGTGTAGTCTTGGGTTCTTGTCCAAATGAAATGAGCAATGTGATTCTTTTGCATAAGGGGAACATTTTAATCTTTCAATATTTGAAAGAGTTTTACGGAGTAGCTGTGCAACTATATTTTATGTAAGTTTTATACAGCTGGAGTTTTCCCGAACATCATTGGAAGATGATGTTTCTTTAAACATAACAAAGATCTTTGCATCTATTGAAGTACTTGCTATGAAAAAAACACAACTATCAAGTAGGGCACTGTTTATTCATCTCACAAATGACCAGCAGATCATTCTTAAATTTTGTGTAGGTAACAAAACCAGTCAATTCTCTGAAGGGATTATAATGTCACTCTTCAGGAGTTTTTTAAAGCTGATTTGCATATAAAATCTTGGTGAAAAGTGTTGCACATGGAAGTATCTGGATTAACAAGACTGGTTTATGCCTAAAAAATACACATACAGGACTTATTTCAGTATCTGCAATATACCTCAGTTCTATCGTGTCCCACTACATTTTAATCTTCTGCTGCACAGAAGACCTAGGAACTAATTCTAGACCAAACCATGAAATCTGAAATCTAGCATTAAAATCTAAGCTTAAACCTCTGAACATGTTTCCTTAATACGTCCAAAAGTTGCATTTAAACGGCCTCTAAATGTAGGACAAAATTTATAAACAAGTGTCCTGTGTTCAGCAGTAGCAGTCATTTTTTCTCCTTATTAGTAGCTGGTGCAGTGCTGTGGTTTTGATTTTCGGCCTAGGAACAGCACTGATAACACCGATGTTTTTAGTTGCTGCTTAGTAGTGTTTAGACTGACCAAGGACTTTCTGAGTTTCATGCTCTGCCAGGGAGGAAGCAGAAACAGGACACCTGGCCCAAACTGACCAAAGAGGTATTTCATACCACAGCACGACATGCCCAGGATGTAAACTGGGGGCAGTTATCTGGAAGAGAGAGATCACTGTGGGGGTTGGGCTGGGTGTCGGTGTGGTGAGCGGTTGTATTCTCTCTCTTCCCTTGTTATTTCCCATATCATTATTATTATTGGTGGTAGCAGCAGTGGTTTGTGTTATACCTTAGTTACTGGCCTGTTCTTATCTCTACTCATGGCAGTCACATTCTCTCAATTCTCCTCCCCATCCCTCCGGGAGCTGAGGGAGGAAGGGGGGGTGTGAGTGAGAGACTGCATGGCTGATTTACGGCTTAGCTTAAACCACAACAACAAGAAAGATAACTGTCTTGCCCGTTTTGACTTCTCTAAGATCACAGAGTTTTCCAGGCGCCGTTTGCTTAACCTGTCTTTCAAGCATTCATCAGAAGACAAAGTAGTCACATTCTAGTTGGTAAGCGAAAGTCACATAAGGCTTCAAATTTTAGGGGTAGGGGAGGACATGAGAAAAAAATTATACTCATGTATATATGAGAAATGTACTTCTTCAAAGTCTAAAGATACTTTTGCAATTGAGGAAGCATCAGGACAAGTTTGAGGAGATTGGAGCTCTGTAATGGGAGGTCTTGGTAACCTCTGGAAGGACTAAAGCATTTGAACAGTGCAGCAGGAGGAATGAACAGCTGAGGGTTCAATGTAAGGAAAAGTGAGGGGAGACTTTGAAGTGTGGAATCACAGCAAGAGGGATTCTGACACTTGAGCCTCCTGTCAGTCCTTCAGCTCCCATTCAGATGTCTTGCTAACACTACAAGTTCTCCCTGCTCACTTGAAAGCTGTCATGAGAATACATCCATGAGTCATTCACTTCAGAGCGTGTGAGAGATGAGAACAGGGTGTCTGACATTTGACATTAGAGGACAGAGACTTTTAAATTACTCATGAAAAGTCAGAGTACGGAAAATCAATAGAACTAAGAGAACTATGTTGCAAAGATGAAACATATTTCAATCTAGCCATGGAAAGAAAATATTTGAAGTAGCATGGTATTGTATCAACAAGTGAACCTTGTTGAACAAGGGGGCTGCTCTTACTTTGTTTTAGAAAGCTGCTTTTACAGCAAGGACAAAACTATGGCATTCAGAATAAACGGTCAGGTTGATTCGATTTATTATTATTGGATATTTTCAACATTATCAGCTGGGTTTACACTGGCCAGTTGGACTGTTTGGTGATTTTTTTGGATGAAAATCAGAGGTGAAGATATTATATCTAATGAGAAATACAAATGCAGCCCAAAAATGACTGATAAGGGAGACCCCAACAATTTTTGCATATAGGTACAGATGACTAAAAAAGGTAAAGAAGACATCCATGGATATTTAGAGGAAACTAAATTGAAAACATCTATGTGAATCATTACATAAACCAACAAAGTAACATGGGAGTTATATACATCTCTGAATGAGTAAGAAGTAAAATTCTAGAGGAGGATGTATATATATATATAGCGTAATAGAAGGAATTGTGATAAAATGGAAGAATTTTAGGGAGAGAAACAGCCTTTAATTTAACCAAAATTGACTTTGCCAGTGCAGAAAATTGCCAGCAAGGGTTGTCTGAGCAGTCCATTCTCCCCCTAAGTAAATATTAAATTATTCCATGGAAAATTACCAAAAAGCTAAAACACTGTGATTGGGAAACACTGCTCCATTTATCCCATAAGTATATCTCAGGTACCTTTTATTCCATTTCTCTTTTGATCAGTTCTACCTGACAGGATCTTTCTTTAGATTGATGAATAATACACTAAATTAAGCTTGCCTTATTTATTTAATTTTTTTTCCCAAAAACAAGTACTGTTTCTTATTGTCCTTAAAAACTTGGCCTAAAAACTGCCATTAGAAATAGCTTATGAGTGTATACACTTGAAATTATGCAGTTTCCATTTGATCCCAGTGACACTGAAGCTGGGCTAGCATCAGGGAAATCATCTTCTATGTAGTCAGTATCTTAATTTACTCTTCATCTATGTGTGAAATCAAACTTAGAAGAGAAATGCCACTTGAATAAAAAAATAAAAAAAAAAAAAAAAAGGCTGATCTCAGATTCTGGTACTGGCTGAGAACTTTAAGAAAAAATACCAACAAAAAATGACAACTAAAGGTTTACAAGGACAACAGAAGGCACTGGCAAGGTCATATATGTTACCCGCAGTTTCTTGCTGCTGAAAAATTGTGACATAATAGATATGTTTTTAAAGACATTGGAATGAAAAAATCTGTTTATGCACTATTATACTTGTGAATAATTTCTACAGAATGACTAGCTCTTATAGTTACAGAATTGGAGAAACAGTCTGTCTCTTGGAAGACTTCTTAAAAAGGAACAAAATATTTTAGGTGGAAGAAAAGCCCCTACAGTAGAATCAGCCATTGAGTTACACAGGAAATGGGCATATTAGCTCTGGAACTACATCAACAATATTATATAAGAATATCTTAATAAGATAATGATATAAACTGTTCAGTGGAAACAGCGAAGAACTGCTTATTTGCATACTTGAGGAACACATATGTATCAACAGATGATCTTTAAAGTCCCTTCCAATGCAAACCATTCTATGATTCTATGAATCTATGACACTACTTTACAGACAAGCAGTATTAAAAAGGAAACCTAAATGGCCACAGATTAGAAGAGTCTTTCTACACCCAGCAAAAAGAATATGCAAGAAAATGTCACTCCATGCAAATGTCAGAAGAGGAAGAGTTGGTTTTACTCAAGGTAATGCTACTACAGGAACAAGATGGCATAAGCTGGTCATTGTACACTTGTATTTATACAGGATTTCCATTTCTGAGTGGAGTACAGTTTAGAAGGCATAGTGACAAAAATGCCTAACTACTTTTAAGGCAGTGCTGCAGAGATCACCACAAACCCTCAAGGTTTTTTTTAATAGTAAAGAAATTGATCCACATGTCCCAAGTGACCAACAGCAGCCTGACATCTGGTCTTACATTCTGTAATTGTCACTTGTAAAAAGCCTATCTTACCATCAAGTAAAATCCTAAATTCAATGGATAACCTGACTGATCTGTAGATAGTAGTGATTATCATACTAATTAGAAATGAAAGGAATTATGAGACCAGTTAAACACTGTGTTATGTGTGGAGCATTTACCAATATAACATCTATTTTAAACATCTAGTTTAAACTGCCTGTTATTTTCCATATAAAATTAATAAAACATGGGTTATGCATTCTCTATTTTACAATCCAGTGTACGTCTGCCTCTAAATAAGCAAATAAAGATTTAAAATATATAAATGTCAGCATACATTAAATATATGCTTTCAGTATCATTGACCTTAATCATGCTTTAAACTGATGAACAAACATGGCCACAGTAAAAAAAAAAATACAATGCTTAAAACCTAATCAGGTAGTTATAAACCCACTTTTTGAAAAGTGAAGATTATGTCTATTATTGCTGAATAGACCTGAATTCAAATTAACAGTCTGTAACTATTCAGAGCAACAGATAATATCTTCATATGTCCAGTCTAGGGACCCACCAGGAAAAGAATTCAGCCACAAATGAAATATGGTCAACATCCTTTCCCGACACTGAAACCCGCTGGCACAGATTGACCACATGACCCATAAACTCCTTGGGTAAAAAAGTGTTTATAGCCTAACTGTGCCTGTCTGGGTTTTGTTTGGAAAATAGTGACATAAACTATGAGAGCAGTATAGAACATTGCCACAGTTAAACAGGGTGTATGATCACATTGAAGTACCCAGAAAGTTTTCTGGCCATTTTAATTTACTAGTATAAATGCAGCTGTGAGAAGCCGGAGCATGTTCAGCACAGCGTTTCAAAAACATAACTTGGGTAAATGCAAGTGGACTATCATGGAAGAGGAAAATGACTATGACTTCCTAATTTCAAGCTCTAAAGCATGTACATAGTAATGTCCACCAAAGCAAACAGTTGGGGTTTAATGTATCTTCCTTGTTGTAACCTAGAACATTACAAAAAAATTCTAAGCAACTTAAAATAGGGGTTTGGAAGAATGTGAGTCATTCTACAAGTCCTATTAAACAAATGTCTCAGGATGTGTTGGTTTGGAAGTATACATTAGCGACACTGATAGAAAAGGCATGACTCAGATGATGGAGACTGACTATTTTAAATGCAGTTTTAATTTTTTTAGTATGGAGACTTAATCAAATTTTAAAGTCTGCACAAAAAATACTGAATTATCTGAATACAAATCCATGAAATTAGCATGGGCTAAAGACTTCCCTGGAGTAAATCTATGTAATTCCTTTGACTTTAGAGACTAAACTCTTAGAAACTGAATGTGTCTTTTCTCTTTCAATAACTGCAGTCATCTCAAAGAAATCAGATTTTGAAACACAAGTTGCAACACTAATGCTGAGAAAAGTAAGAAGTGATAAAACTTAGTATCTTTACAACCCTCACAGAGTAAGTATATTTTTCTTAATTCTATATCTGCTGTTCAAAGCAGAACATGGTATTTTCAGCCCTTCTGAATCACATTGCTTTCTTTAGTTTTGTCCTACACATCTTAAAATGCCTCTTATCACACCAATATAAATCAAGATCAAATCCACTGAATTCAGCTTTTCTACTGAATTAAGTGGATCCACATCTGAAAACAAAAAGGAAAGATAGGCAGGTTCAATCCACTGTATAAAAGCCTTCCATTATGTTATGGCTACTTCTTGTCTCAATTTGATGGGAAATACCATATAAATCTACATTATCAATTTTATTTCAAGTAATTTAGAAATTGTTAATAATTAATAATGCAAATAGATACTAGATAAATAAATGGCTGGCAATGAATCTAAATAAACATGCTAATCCTAATTAAATCAGATTAAGACAAAGTTCTCTAGATCAGTGCTTTAAGGGATCAATTCTTGCTGAGATAATAGGTTATATCTTCAATGAGCAGTCTTTTTTCTAAGATTAGGAATGATTATCCTGATTTTCTTGTGAAGGCCTTTTAAAGAAGCTATACAACAGATTTTACATTACATTTTCCCCATTGACATTTGGGAAAAATAAATGTCCTAAAATTCAGAGTTTTAGGTCTCCAGGAAAACTTGTCCAAACTCTAAAGCCTCTTTTATCCAGTAACCTTCCCATTTTCTGTGCTTGCTCAGAAAATTGCTTAGCAGTGTATTTACTATACATAAAAAAATCAGCAAGGTGTTACAATCATAGCATATTGAAAAGTACACTATTATCACATAGTCAGTACCATTCTCAAAACAAGCTTCCAATTAGAAGACAACAACAACAGCAAAAAAATCAATAAAAAAAGCACAATAATGTCCAAACATGCTGAAAACAGAATAAGTTATTAACCAGGTAAGCATATATGGGAAAGGAGCTGACTTTCTTAAGAGTTTTGTTTTTTTCCTTTTTTGATTCATTTTCATATCAATAAAGAAGCCTTAAACTTCTTTTAAAATCCTAGAAAAGCAATGTGGATGTTTAAATCTGAGGTCAATATTCACCTTTTATAAATAATTAATCAGTCTTCACATTTATTGCAATTATATGAAATTCTATCACATGCTTTTAAGTAAAACATGCTCAGCATGTTCATAGTGAAAATGCCATAACTGTGCTCATGTTATTTTATCAGTTAGTTTTGCTAGTTGTCAACACATCAGCAATTATACCTTCATGAACCAGCTTCTAAACCAGAGAGAGTCATTTTGGCTTTCTTTGGATGTCTAAGGGAAAAAAAAATTAGAACCCAGTGTCAAATATAATTAAGTGCATCCACAGCTTTTCCAGTATGAATCATTCTGTTGAACACAGTTTATCTCACTAATTAGAGGTTTTTAGGGCTGTATTTTGAACAGTAAACACTGTAGATTTTATCACCTTCCTATTTGACTGTGGTGTGCTTGTATCAGGACAAATTACAGAATCTAGGCAAGTCCAGTTCATGCAGGTGCTTTGTAAATGTTACGATAAGTCAGCCACAATCCATTGCTTTCATAAACTCAGAACATTAGGCAATGTTTAATGTGCTTTAGAAGTTATGTTTTACTTCTAAATTGCAGTGAGTGCATCCTCTGATTCCTACCTGAGCCATTTTAATGCACATAGCTATTTTGCTAGACATTAAGAAAGCCTTTTTCACAAGAGGTGCATAAATTGAAGTAACTGGCACTTTTGCTCTTAGCTACACCATGTGTGACTCACAAAACTTGCAATCTGCGCTGAGTTCCTATCTTACTTGATATAAATTAGTCCCACGACTAAGTGGAATTTATGGCAACAGCAACTCATCAAAGGAAAAATACATGTATTTCAGAAGAATGGAAGAAAACACGTGGACTAACAGAAAAGAAAATTTGGTTAACTTTTTATTTTTCTTCACGACTCACTGTCTTTGCTTCAGCCAAGAAATACCATCTTTGTGTAACTCAGCAAAGGTCAGCTCAGACAGCAATTTGAATATTCAAGCATTCATCCCTGAAGGGTAAACACAAACCATCTATGCCAGAAAGACTTCCCAGAAAATGTACATCCAGCACTCTTAAACTCATAAATGGAAACCAATTAGAGCCCAGAGGGTCAGAAAAGTATTTGATTTGTGTCTGATTCAATACCCTAGAGGTTGGATACAGGAGCCTGCCAAACTGCAAGCATAGGGATATTATCCAGAGACAGCATACTTCCCTATGTCTTAGAAAATATAAATATATACATATATATTCCAGTATTTTACAAGATGAAGCTGTCTTCTCCAGAAGTAAAATGAATTCTTTTTTGTTGTTTGTAACCTAACAGTTTTATTACACGACCAGGTTTTGCTGTACTGCTAAAAGCAGGACAAGCTTATTACATGACAAAAGCAACCATTGCAAGAAAAGAACTAGAAAATCTTGTGAAGTAACCTTTTCATAGCAGTTGTCTGCAACCAGTGAAGGAAATCATCTATGATGAGTTAAATTCTGCTACTTTACAGCATCCGCCAAAGTGTTCATTCAAGATTTTGGCTACTAGATTCAATGAGGACTGATACAAAGGTAAAATAAGCCCAGATGACCTGAACAGTGCCATCAAATTAAAAGCTCTGTCCATCCAGTGCAGTTCTAGAAACAGCTTTTTAATGTCACATAATTATTGTTATTTCCCTTCTATCTATAACAAGCGTCCAACATAAGTGGTAGAAAAGCAGGCATACGTTTTCTAGGACATCGGTCTTCACTGTGGATTTTGTTCATTGTTTCATTGCTGAGGAAAGACACATTTTCCAGAAGACAAAAGCCACATAATGACTGCAGTATTACTTGCCATTGTACAGCATATCCAATAAGGGACTTAGGAATTTAAAAGGAAGCAGAATTAACTCCCATCATTGAAATCAGAGGCCTGTATGAGGATGATGAACTCCATGTGAAGGCACTAGCAGTCAGGTGCTTCAGCACGAGATGGGAACACACTGACATTGCAGCACTTGGGTTGCATACACAACAGAAAAGGGACACAACATTGTATGTTGTGGGAAACAATGTCAATTAGCTTTTCCATGAACACTTAGGTGATTAAAATCAGTGGAACTATATTTTGGTCATTAGTTTGTAAAGTATCTCTATTAATTCTTCACTACTGTTGAGTATATGTTCTGTGCCCTTCTCACACTGACTGCACTACACTATAACCCCCTGAATCAGAACTGGTTGCTTATTTTCAGAAGCAGAAGAAAGAAATGCATAAAGAAGTCAGTGCAATTCCTTTGCAGACAAGAGGGTTTGAGTTTTTCCTATCATCCAAAACATAAAAGCCGCTACTACTATACTATGGTTGGGTGAAAAAGAAAGAAATGCGCTGTGGACACAGAAAAAGACCGCATCGCAGACAAAAACAAGAGAATACATAGTCTTCAAGAAAAATGCCATTTAACTTTTGTTTGTCATGAAAAGCACAAGCACTGTAACAGGCAGACTTACATCAATTAGTATAGGCACAACAAGATCCTAGGAAAGAAAATCTGTAGACCAAGGAAAACATCTGGATAAACCAAATCAGGTAATCTGAGCTCCATGTAGAACCAGAAACGTTATATGCTGAATACATCAGAAAGGGCTCTGAAATGGAGAAAGCTCCTGGCATATGGGGTGCCTGCTTCAGGACATTCATAAGTATGTAGTAGATGTGGGTTTCTGTGTTGAGAGGGATGTAGTGTAACTCACATGTTAAAGAACAAAGCAATTGTCTTTTTAAAATGCTGACAATAAGATGATAAAATGATGGGAAACAGATTTTCAAAGCACTTACAATGTGAAGGAATCTGACCTAGAAGAGTTGGAGTTTGGCTGTGCATTGGATACTAGCTATAGATTGAAGGAGCGAGCTAGCTGGCTAAGTAGACTTCACTGGAGGCCTATCCACTGCATAATATAAATGAAGCTGACAGATGGTGAATGACTGACGTCTCACAGATAATAAAAAAGAATTTGGGATGTGGAGACATCGTATCACTAGTAAATCTGCTAACAAAAAACATTGAACTGCTGACAAGTATGCTTCCAGTTGTCATAGACCTATTCAAAACAATAAAAATACAGTAATCTATGTTGGCTGTGAATCTGACAGTTATTCTTGAGCAAAGCAATCCAACTAGGTTTATGAACCTTTGAAAATCTGTGAAAGATAAAAGCAAATTTCATTCACTGACAAGGGGCAAATGACAGTGTCTCCCAATCTTGAAAAATATCTAGGAGTTCGTACTTAGCAATAATGTACTTCATTTTCAAAGCAGCAGTGACCTCCCCCTCCGCATGGCAGGGTATATTCTGTATACGAGGTTGTGATGGTTTAAGCTGAACCCATGACAGAGGTCTACTCTCTAACAAGAGGATGAGAACAGATTTTAACACACTTAATAAAGGACCTGAGTGAGTAAAAATGCAGGTTTTGACTAGTTGTTTTGATGAGATTCTGAATAGTGACTCATTCCCACAAGACCCTAGAGTACCTACTAAAGGACTCAAGTAATATAACCTATTCTATTAAAGATTATAGATAGATACTTCTGGGCTTTTTGTACACCAAGATTATGTCAAGTCAGAAGGCACTGGTAAATCTTGTAACCAGACTATTATTTTTGTTTCTCCTGCAGTCAGAGGCAGGACTGACTCAAAAAACTTTTTCAGTTAGATGGCCAGGCAAGTTCCCTATGGTATTGTAGGAAATATCTGGGAGCTGACATATTAGTAGGTAGTACCATTTGAAACAACTTCTTGTGTTCAAGCCATCTACTTGGAGAAACACTACAGGACCACATGAGACCATAGCCACATGGTCTTATTTAGACAGAGACTACTTCCAGTTTAAGTGGAAGTTAGTAGCTATGTGGCATTACAAATTATATCAGACACACATGTGGACAATCCTGAACTGCAACGACTGTGCCTTAGCTGTGCCTCAAGGCACAGGTCTGAAATTAAGAAGCTGAAATCAAGGCACAGATGAACAGGACATGTGGTAGCAGCACATCCCCATTTAAGGAGGAAGACACCAGTGATTTCGGAAGTGTGAAGCTTACTGATGGATTATGTAACACTCTCACAGGCATAACAGGAAGCAGCAGGTTACCATTAGTGAGGGGGAAGATATTTAGTCACTTGGATGCAGTCTAAATGTTGGCTGTGAAACAAGAGAAAATGACAGCAGATGTGTGGACAAGACCAAGAAATTCAAAAGCTTGACAGCAAGCAGATGTTGTAATGACGAGGAAAACCTTGAGGAATTTTTCACACATTTACGGTGAGAAAAGGAAGATTTTGCCAGCTGGGTGTTTGCTAGCTTTGCACAGGGCAAAAAAAAAAAAAAAAAAATTAAGACACAGAGTGGGCTGATTATAGTGTCTGCTTCTCCTCACAGGAAACTAAAAGCTGTCACCTCAGGTGTCTAATTATGAGCTCCAAACCCAGCTAATTTCATTAGCACTAAAAAATTAATTCCCTCGGCCCTCTTGTGAACTCTGACTGCTCACTACACTGGTTGAGGTATAAATAGTGCACACTTACATATGGAAATTGCGCTGCTATCTCTGGCACTGTGCAGTACCTTTAGAGGAAAGAACCTCTGTTACACAGAACCATGAAATAATCTTCCTCTATGTGGAAGCTGGTTTTTACACAGTATCGGTGGAAAAAAATCTGCTGTACATAAAATATCTTTATTTATGCCACTGTTTAGTATAAACTAGAGTTGTGCAAATATGATGAAAACTTCTTATGACTGACCGAGCTGCATGTCCTCCTTTGTGGGCTGCGCTGCCTCTTACAACCTGTACAATACACTGCAGTAACTTTTGTTCAGAGAGAAGCCTGAGAAAGATGAGAAGATGTGCATGCACATTTTTTTTCTCTTAAATTTTTTGGTATTTTAATTTTCATCCAATTAAAATTAAAATGGAATATAAAACTTCTTTTTTCCTAGCCTCCCATCTTCATCTGTGCCTTGTCATAAAATAAATTTCCTTCTAGCACTCTATGTTATCCTTGTAAAATTTGACTCTTTAGTAACTGCACTAACATCTTCATGTCACCCGTTTGTCATTAAAACAAGGACAAGGAATTTGGTAAGCTTGTATATTTTATTTCATTATTTTCAGAAGAATTCTGTTGATGTCTTTTGCATAACAACTAAGAAAATACAGAGAATTTTCCTTTATTTCATCTCTGCCACAGATTTCAAATAAGCCCAGCACTATTTCTCATTACCAGACTAAGTAGCCACAATCTGTTCAGTATCTCATAGGGAGGTATTGTCAAAGCTCAAATAATTCAGATTTTAACCCATTCTATTTTAGCCATATCTGCTTTTTCCTTTTCTTGCAAGGCAATGATGCTTAATGAGCATAAAATTTGTGACATAGTTAATACAAGCAAAGGCCACAGCTTTGTGCTGACCTGACAGAGCAGGATCTCAAGACATGTCCTGGTCTGACATGATTTGATATTTTTCTACTATGGAGGTGAATGTTGTCCCACCTGTTTTAGTGTGAGCCATCTTAATATCACGTAGGTAAAAAAGGCGACTGAGGCAGGAGTCAGTAGATGACAAACAGCAGCCCCTTGAGGGGAGCTGGTGCTGCTAGAAAACATATAGATTATTATGAGTCTAAACATAGTATTTTAGCTTACTCTAATCCATTTTAATATTGTTTGAAGTTCTTCTCAACATGTTCTTTCATGTTAGGGACTTGCGCAAAGTGTTCGAGACTGTCCCACCCAACATCCTTGTCTCTAAGTTGGAGAGACATCAATTTCATAAGTGGACCCCTCGGTGGATAAAGAACTAGCTGGATGGCCGCAAGCAAAGAGTTGTGGTCAATGGTTCAATGTCCAGTTGGAAAACAGTAACGAGTGGTGTCCCTCAGGGATCGGTGTTGGGACCAGTCTTGTTCAGCATCTTTGTTGGCAACATGGACAGTGGGATTGAGTACGTCCTCAGCAAGTTTGCCAATGACACCAAGCTGTGTAGTTCGGTTGATATGCTGGAGGGAAGGAATGCCATCCAGAGGGACCTTGACACGCTTGTGAGGTGGGCTGATGCCAAC
>WYDI02027868.1:6761-24145 GCA_009867235.2 Psittacus erithacus
TTGAATAAACAAGCTTCCAGTGCCAGACCAAGTTTCTCTTTTTTAAGTAAGTTCAAGAAAGACAACACTCCCCCATCCAATACTGTAACAAGAGGCATTCTTACCAATGCTGAGGGAGTGCAGGTAAGCAAGACCAGATGTTGTCTGCTGCAGGAGAGTGATGGGTTGCAAGCCATGGTGACTGAAGGCCTTCTGCTCAATGTACTATAAATGACAACAGGAAAACAGGAGATTGAGCCACAAAATTGTTTATCATTACCCTCTGCATTAGTAGTAAGTCTGCACACCTCACACCCCTGAAAAAGCAAAAGAAAAGAGATTGGGTAACTTGTGCTAGCTGGTAACACATGGAAGGAACTTTTCATTTCTGGCTGAAGGTGATGCTGTCTAAAATGTCATTCAGCACTAGAATTCTGTATAGCCCTGTGCTCCAGAAGCAAGAGTTTTCAAAGTCCAGCTGATAGGAGAGGGAAGGGAGGTAGAAAGGTGTCTTTTTACAGGTCTGAGAACACCCCTGTTGCAGGAATGTGTAATTGTCACAGAGGTGATGGTGGGAGTAACTGGAACATCTCCTGCATCAAGCATTTCAGCAACCCAAGCTAAAGGAAATGGGAAGCCTTCCAGGGAAAGGCTGTCACAAATTCTTACTTCCTGTAAGGTGGCAGCACACAGCTCAATGGCGATGTACTGGAACTGCCGGTCCTTCTCCGTGCAGAAGTAGCGGATCACATTGGGATGCTCATCCGACTCCCGCAGCAGCTGCACTTCACGGTCTGCAAAGCTGAAGCACTCGGGCAGAATTCTTTTCACTGCAACATCACGGTTATCAAACGTCCCCCTGCAGCAGGAAGGAAAGCCACAGCACCCTTTGCACTTTCCGTAGACATGGCAAGTTCAAAGCAAGTGATAAAAGATGTTTACAGAAGCACGTTAAAGTATTTCTCATGCTGGACACAGATACATTTGGTCATTAAACATTTCTAAGGGAAGAACAGTCATTTTTGCTCATGAAGAAACACTGCATGGAAGTATTCCAGACACATGGAAAATACTTTTCAAAAGTTTCATATTTGTTCCTATTAGATACATAGGGATATTTTATTTAAAATGAAGACCTAGTGCAAATAAGACATTTATTGGTCTGTTTAATGCTGAATGCACGTATTGTCTCCTACCGGTAAACAATTGTCCCTTCAGCTCCATGTCCCAGTACATCTTTGGGGTTAAATGAAATCTTGCCAACCATCACTCTGTTTGCATCTTCATCTGAACAAAAAAACCAAGAAACGGGAACTGGTTTCATACGGGTCAAGTCAGGCTTTTACAGCTGCACGTCCTTCAGGGCCAGAATGTAAGTCTTTTGGCTCATGTTTAAATTTACAGCACAGATGATGAAAACAGATTAAACATCTCCATTTTGGTACTCACACTGAGCAGGCAAATACTCTGGTGACCAAATGATCTAGCATCCAGTGTCAAACACTGTACACAGCACCTGACATAAGGTCTGAAAGATAAATGTCTCAAGACAGTGTAAGAGATGGGGTGGTTCTCAGCAGACAAATGCTAGGAAGTGTTACAGCTGTCCTGTTAAATGTAGGAAATGCTGCTGACCCTTATGAAAGTGGGTTTACCAGCAGTTCCCCTGATGAGCCTGGAGAGTGCACTGGAAGATCAGGCAGGAAGGCATAATCCTTATTTCTTGATTCCAGTTAATAATACATATTTTTGTTTAAATGACCCTCTCCCTGGAGTGGCTGTATCTCATAAAACTAAACTGCCATGGACAAAGAATTCCTCAGCTGGTCGTTATGACCTGGATGGTTAATTTCTAAAGCAAATAATCCCACTGAAGGTCATGGCATGGCCTGGCAGACCAGCACCGTGTGCTCAAGCGGTCAGGCTACATGAGACTGCTGGTCCTTTTCAGCTTTCTGTTCTAAGAAGTATCATCGCTGTTTTAAGTGTTGTGCCGCGCTGTCATATAGTCTGGGCAATCAGAGACTCACAGTAAAAGACACTGGATCAACTTTACCTCCCTCTTCTTGCTCAGTGGAGAGGCAGCTCCCAACATCGGATGTGGAGATGTTGGAATAGGCAGAATGGTTTGATGCTCTGGGGGACACATTCGGTGTGCTGGCAGCTGAGCTCTCTGCGCGTCCATTGGAGGTGTCAAAGAAATCTGCTTCTGGAGGCATCTCGCTGGGACCACGGAAGGGCAGGGACTGCTGCTGCAAGAGCTGTATCTTCTCTTCCAGCTGATGCTGCCTCTGTTGCTGCTGATGGACACTCTAAGAAAGGACCTCAGTTATGTAAGTGAAGGGAAGTTTTTACAGTAATGGCACAAGAGGGAATTCTATAGCTATTGAGGTAGCTACATCCAAAAGGTGAGGGGGAAACTTGTCATGACACTATCGGCCAAGCAGACTGGGGAGCTTTCACAGACATGTTTTCAATCTCATTCTGCACTGCCACTGCAAAGCTGAGAAACTGCACTGCTTGGCAAAAGCTGTTACTAGAGTGACTTTAAACCACAGAGGGATAAAGGCTTTGATCCAAAAAGCTGGAAAACCTGATGGTGGTTCAGGTGAGGAAGAGAGGAGTATAGCTAAGGGTGTTAAGATCATCTTCATGAAAAGAGTAACATAAAAAAACCTGTTACATCAGATTTGTAGCCTCTGTGGGGAGGGAAAAAAAGCCCTATAGCTGTGTTACTTTCTAACTCCTGTATCATTTCTTGGGCTGTAAAATGTTACTGACTCCCCCCCAAACTCAAAAGCCCATCAAGCTAAATCAGCATTACCATTGGATAAGTGATGATAAAAGCCACCCAGCCCACAAGCAGGAAAGTGCTGAGGATGATGGTGGCCATGTCTTTTAACATGGAGTCCACAGGAGCCTCTGGCCGAGGGACAGGCCAAGCAGGTTTCTCCTCAATATCCTTTGGAACATCAGAAGGTACTTCTGTGGAGGAACCTTCAACGATATCAATCACCTAAAGCAAAGGAAGCGCTGTTAGCTCAGTATCTTCATGGGTAATGGAGCACTTACATGCCATTCTTTCTGCTAAATCATTTTTAATGATTTCTAACCCTACCAAAGTCAAAGGAAGTTTTGCATGTGGAAGAAAATAAAGCAGCTGAAAGCCCTAACTGTGAAGTAAGGAATGACACATCATTGTATCAGTGATTCTATGCGCTAAGTGCATGAAAATCTGACACAGAAATAGCAAAGTGATTCCATTTGGCTTTCCTTCCGAGTCCTTCCCCTTCTACGAAGTCCTTTCCTTCTACTCCTCTATATTCTTCTGTCATCCAGTAAGATGATTATTCTCAACACAAACCTTTTCAATAGTGGCTTTATCAGAGTCAGCTGGAATCACGTTTTCAGGCCTCTTAGGTAAGTTACTTGGGAACTTCTCCAAGATCTTTGTAGGGGCAGATAACGGTGTTTCGTGGTGTCCTTTAAATAAAACACATTTGTTGAAATAAAAAGTTGTCCCTTTTTCAGAAGGATATCCTTGATTTCAGCATCTTTGCTGACAAGCATCTATAAAGTTGATTTACAACCAACTTGAGAACATGACAGAACAAAAGCTCAAATTAAAACATTTTCCTCTCTGTCCTTCCCAAGCAGACACAGGTATAGTGACCACAATCCTCAAGCACCACCTGTGGATCTGGTTCCCAGCCATTAGAGGAACACACATTATTCCTCCTAGCTGGCTCACTCTCAGGTAATTTTGCTTTGTGATGTGGCCTTTAGGTGAAGATCATGTTCTAGATATGAAATGGTACTGAAGGGAAAGCGAACCATTAACAAAGAAAGGGATCACAGGAAGAGAAAGGCGGCAGTTCAAGAAGCTGGAAGTTACACACCGTTTCTGCCACAGAGATCCCATGGCATGTATCACTCAATTATAAACGTGCATTACTTAAAACTGAACTCAGTTCTTCATTTTCAAAGCAAAATTGTAAATGCCCTGAAAAGTCAATTCCAAATTTTGGGATCTGGGACATACAGGACAGGCTGACACCGTTAATACTATCTCCAGCCTCTGTGCCTTAACCCTCGGCTGTAAAACAGGGATAATGACCACCTAATCTACATGATAAGAATTAAAGTAACATTATGCACAATAAACAAATCCAAAGGAACCAGAATACAATATTTACAGTAAAACATAGGTTACCTCACTGAAGGAGGGGGCAAGTAAACAAAGTTTCACAATATTGAGCTAAGCACTCTTCATCCTATGCACTGAATAAAGCTGGGGCCTTGAGAAAAAGTGTGCAGGGTATACTTGAAGACATTAGTTCACATGCAAATGAAGACAAATTAGAAACGATTACCAGAATTCAGTAATTATTGCCTGAGTCCAGGCAGTCATTGTGACTGATTTAAAGCAACTGAAAACCAGCTGTGAGGTTTGGATTAGAACAGTCTGCCAGACAGCAACACAAACCAAGGGGACAGAGGTACCTATTAACAGCCAGTCGTTCCAATAGTGGAGCTTGTTCTTTCCTTTCAGGCTGCCTGAAAACTTCACATCCGTACTGGGGGTGATAACACACTCCCCATTGTCTTCAATTGTGACTCCTTCTGTCTTTGGACCCTCCAGTAAGGGTATGGCACTGCCACGAGGCTAGAAAGAGAAACTGGTGTTACCATTAAGGAAGTGCCTTGTCCCTACAATATTTAAATAGGCAACTACATAAAAAAGGAGGTCAAGATTTGTGGGCACACAAATCACTGGCAGCAAAGCCACTGTAAGTACATATTGCCACTGCACCCTTGGCAACTGCTCCAACAGCCTTGGATCACTAGACCTTCTAAGTTATGTGTTGCCTAGGAGATGAGATTACTCTTTTCTGTTTGAAAAGTTAAACAGGATCTTTATATCCCACCTGGGCAGCCACAGTGTGAGCAAAACAGAACTATGATGCAGTCTCTCTTCTACAGGGAGTTACTTCGGTACAAAAAACCCAGCAATTTTAACACTGACCACAGCACACCAACAATATCACATGGCAGCTTCTGCTCCACTCCTGCTGAACTTGCCTGGCACAAGGCCTGGTGAGCTGCAGTTACTTCTCTGCATTGCAGCATCTGAAATGCTTTCTGAAACACGGGCATGCACTCTAAGGCTTACTGTTAACTGTTCCATGAAATACTGAATTCTCTATGCATTTCTTGATAGCAATCTGCAATTTAAAACCAAATTTCTTGTAGATGCACAGCCTTCAGTGGTTTATCTTCTATTTTAATCATATTTTATTATGGTAAAGTTGTCCTTTTTTTAATATATTTTTAGGTATGGTTCCGTTTCAGCTATTTTTTTAAAGCCAGAACAGCACTAATTCTGTAAAGGCACTTTTCAGCAGGTGTCAGTTCAACTCTTGCAGCTCCCAACTTACCACAACAGTTACTCCTTCATGCACCATTGATGGTGATGCATACAAACTTGTGGAGTATTTCCCTACATATAGAGTTGGTCTGTGAAAAAAAAACAACCCAGTAAGTGTTAGAAAGAAGGAGACAAATGGATGTTTTCCCGTCTGGGCTAAACCCTCAGCAACACAGTCCTGCAGAACCAATGCAGCAGTTTTTCAGATCATCCATATTTGTAACTTGAAAAGCCTGGATCTGCAAAATTGTTTTACATACTTCTGCACTATGAAGCCATTCTTGTTATCATGACTGCGTTACTAGTTGTTTATTCACATCACAACTACTCATTTGATGTAACTCAAATCCTATTTCTGCATTATTCAATTACTGATACTTGCCAAAATGCTGTGCACATTTCTTGTAACATGAAGGACATCACATTATAAAAACTGAATTCTGTTCCACATTATAACAAACTGTTCAACACAGAACATATAATAGAAGTTATGAAGATACCTTTTTTATGAACATATCCTAAATTTATGATAGGTGGGGTTTTTTTGGTCTCTGAATTTGGACAGTAAAAGATCAAAAAAGGATATAGCAGCTGGAGAACGACTAGAGCTGCTTTTATGTATTCTTTTCACCATTTTGAAACTTGTAGAATAATCCTTAACTGCACATATACAAATAAGGTTTTAACGACAAAGCCCATGCAAATAGATAGTGAGAACAACAGGAATATTCATGCTTACGTCAGTTTGCTCTTGGTCTCTGTTTCCTTTGGGAAGGGATACTTCCACTTGGTAATATGTCCAACCTCCCCAGACATGAACGTCAGGTACCGCAGTGTTTCAATCCCTACGTTAGTGTGCATAACTTTCCGTAATCCTTCACGTTGCCAGATGTAAAAAGCTACCACAGGAGAAGCGTAATTCTGAATCCACAGCACGTCCCCAGACTCACTGTCTACGGTCACCACCAGTCCATCTCCATTAGACACAAAGTGGGACATTTCTACAACATACAAATATACAGGAGATTATCTGAATTACTGCAGTGTTAATAACACATAGCCACAGTTCAAGCCTTATGTTAACTATGAGTCCATTTCACTTTGTATTGCAAAGGAATAGCTGAGCAGTGACTCAGTTGTCAGAATTAGGCTGCTAAAAGTTCAGTCGCAATGCAGCAGCATCTCCATACAGTGCAATAGCATTGCAATAGCTTTTTCCAAGTGCGCACCACAGCTTAGGTTTGCTTCCTCTCCTGCTACTTTTCACTGTATTTTAAAGGGTTGTATCTTCATCGATTCAGTTTACCTCAAGCTACCTAACAGGCCCTAAATATTAAGGCGCGTAAAGGATAAAGCCTGGCAGATGCACATCAACTGCACAAAAACCAGCCAGACAGCTTGACCTACTCATTATAGACAAAAAACCCCCATCAATATTTTTGCCTGTGTGTCCATGGAAAGACAGCAATGAAATTCTTACTGTATTTTATGTCTTCATCAGGCAGAGTAGCTGCATAATCAAAGTAGGTGGCATTCCATCGCAGCTCCTTCTTCTTGGTGTCATACATTGTGATCGTGTACTCTGTTAAAAAATATACAGTCTGTGAAGCAAAAAAACCTATGAGAGAATAGAATCAATGATCCTGAATCTGAGACACTCTTCAGAACACCACATGCCACGTCCTGCTGTCTGCATTTCATCTTCCCATCACACAAACATTTCACAGCTCTTAAAGGCCACAACACTCAATCCATTCATACTGATCTACAGGAACCTCAGAACAATCCCCCCTCAGGCAGTTACTGCCCATGTTACCAGCATTTTGGTTGTACTGCACAGCCTCTTCTGGTGTACTTTGTTCTACTTACACATTTCCAAACCCTGCATTCTAAAATTCAGCATACATATTCATTCATACAAAATTCTGTGTAACCGAAGAATGCATTAATATAGAGGTTAAAGAAGAAGTTTGTAACATCTCCTCTTTTTCACTAGTCAACACCTACGTGGTGTTGGTCTAATTTTAACAGTTACCTAGAATACCACATTTGAAGTTCCAGTGGGTATGCTGGATCTCCATTTTCTTTAAATGGTTTTTATAAAAGCTGCATGTTACAGAGCACACTTGGGTTCCCCGCTGCTACCGGAATGTGCTGTTAAACAGAATATAAATGCCACTCAGTCAACAAGAAGAATCATGGACCATGCCTACTGACAAAGTTTAAAAAGATCCAGTATCTTTCTGCTGCTATGGAGAGTTCATAATTCTGTGCGCAGCCTAAAACTGTAGATTACAAAACTTCTTTTGAAAGTAAACTTGAAAACCTGACCTGATCACAAGGTTATTTGTTATGAGCCTGATCTGTAAGTACAATGACAACACCACATTTTATTCTAAGCCATAGAATAAAAAAGCATATGACCTGTTCTCCCAAGATACAGGAGGGATGTTGACGGGCAAAGGCTTTCTGCAAACGAGGAAGTCAAAGTTTGCTGTTTCTCCCCAGTCATCAGGTCAATCACATACCAAATATCCTGCTTTTTACCTAGAATCAGAGTTCAAGCCATGTTAGCATTCAGTTGGAAAAACTGCACTTCCACCAAGCTTCTCACACTTCTTTTTTCTTTCGGAGGCTCGTCAGCATGAATAAAGCATTTTTAATATAACAGTTCTCACAGCCAGGCTCAGTTTCAGCACTTAGCACTAGTGGCCAATCCCAAACATTGACAAGAAAACCTAAATACATTATTTAGAACAGTAAGTACTACTGGCTGCATTATTTCTTCCCACCGATAAACTCTGATAGCGTTCTGAGTGCAGAAGATCCTCCGAGCTACCAGAAGAGGAGACTGAAGTGCTAATGTTGAAGGACAGTAAGCAGAAAAAATTAAGAGGGTCTACACATTGAGTTAGTTAAGGACTGTAACCCTAACATCCCACCCAAGACCACATGAGCCACGGCCTTAAATATTTCTCTGGTACTAGAACATGTGTTGTGTTCAGAAGCTTTAAATAAACATTTTTCACTCCTTTACTGTAGAGACACAAAGTGGAGAACCAGAAGTAGGTATTAGCCTTTCAGATTAAAAAAACCCCAATACTAAGTTCATCCTTATCCTTCACACATTTTACTGCTCTGATAAGTAAGAACTGTCCTTCCTTCTCCCCTTTTCCCCTCAAATCCACCTGCAATTAGAATTAGTCCGGTCAATGAGCCATAAATTTGTTGCTATTTGTAGTATAATTGAACTGACTGTATCTCCGATAACGGAGGATGTGTAACTGTCTTGCAATGGAATTTCTAATTTAATTATAATTGTCAGGCAATCATATTTATAAGCTTAATATGATTTTAATTAGAAGTCATATTTTGTTGAGAGATAGCATCTTGGGAAACAAAAAAAATCCCTTACAGGCTAATCACTGCTTAGAAAAGCTATTTTGCCCTTCAGGAAGAGTAGCTGGTTTTTGATCTTCAAGCAGTGATGGAATTCTATATTAATCAGATTTTCTGTCATTAGAAAGGTTCATGAAAAACCATAATTAATACCCCAAATAAAGCATTTTTCCATGCAGTCTATCTGGGAATCTACATTTTGTAGTTGCTGAACATCTTAAGCGTCTAAAAGAGATGAAATTTGAGCTCACCCATGTACAGGATCCCATCTGAACTGCGACAGGGAGATGCCTGCACCAGCTCTGGGATAGTAAAAGGAAGTTTCTAGGGGAAAAAAGCAAACAACAACCAACCACAATAAAAGCTCATTCACATTGGTGTGATAGTCGTCATGTTTGCTCACAGAACAGGATGGTCACAAAACTTCAGAAATGTCAAGTGACAGCTTTTTATTGTTTGTATTAGTGCAGTGCCTGAGAATGCACAATTTCAGGTCAAGGCCGTGCTCTGCAAACCCAGGGATAAGGGGAGTAGTTGAGTAAACACTAAAATACTTAATATTAAAGTTCTTAATGGAAATCGGAGAAGAGAGACTTGTGGGAAGCCAAGTATTTGTACCCCCATACAGTTTAAAAAGAAAAGGCAAATGTGAGCTACTGTCCACGGGTTACATGGACTGGTGACTCTTTTGAAAGGCTTCAGCATTTTTGTCTGCCTACTAAATCTCATAAAGACATCTAAAGGTGTCAGCACAAAACACATGTTAATCCTGCCTTTTGGCAGATGGGTTTAAAGAATTAAGCATTTGGGTGAAAATGAGATATTTGTATTATTATGGGTGTCCCTTTCCCATCAAATCATGCTGAGGTTATCCAGTATTTAGGTAATACTGCAGAAATTTCATTTGTCATCATCATTACTTTAGCAGGCTACAGAAAACAGTACAAGTGGAAACCACACCAGCAGTGTTGATACTTTCAAGCCAAATTTATTTCCTGATGATCACAAGAAAGGTGGCAACTTTCTGCTGTCATGAAGTATGTCTTCACCCTGCAGAGGTGCTAGCTACACAAAACAGGGCACTCTCATTCCAAAAGCTTGTGTCCTAACACTGGCACAGGCTGCGTTTTGGCTGCTCCGATCAAGAAGCTGGTACACTTGTATTAAACAGCACAAAAGCCTGAAAAACCTTCCAGTACTGCCAAGAAAGCAGAAAGTTCCCTAAGGGAGCATCCATGGTGTGAGTCTGATTGGGGCACTTTTCTAAGTTATCACAGAAGACAAAAACATACTTACAGTCAAGCCTTCGTTATTCTTGCCACCAAGTGTGTACAAACTGCCATCATTTGGGTCAGGAAGAAATGCTGGCCTAAGATTTAAGCAGCGATTACAAATGATAAAGTACTGTGCTGCTCAGAGAACAGGAAGGCACCTATGGTTAGAACTGGCTGCACAGAGAAGTTCATCTGACACTAGATTTTTTACTTTGTATTATCCATTTTTTGAAGTTTCATTTATTAACTGTGAAAATGAAACAATGCATCAGTTCTGAAAGTAATCAACTGATTACTGATACATTTGAAAACGCAAAGATCCCAACACGCCATGCAAATACACAGGCAAACAGGGTGAAGGCTTTTAAAGATCTGTATGCTTTTAAAATGCCACAGAATTAAAACCAAAGCAAACAAATTAACAAAACCAGCATAAGGAAGGCAAGGAACACTAAAACAGTTGTCTGAACCACATAACTTTAAGAAGGCAATCCCCCCGCTCCATCCCAAACTACAGAAAACACACTCCAAACCCAAGCCCCAGGATCAAAAACAAGCCACAAAAAAGAAAGGGTGTTATCACTGACTTCAGAGACAAAGTTAAAGCTCCACATTTTCTAGTTAAATGCGAGATTGCTATGTGGGAGGAACTACTCTGAAGTAACAGCTGGAGGGTTTCATCTGAAGATTCTGGTAGTGGTAATGGCTGGAGTTTCCTACGCTTCACCATGGTTAGTATTTTATTTGAAGGAATGAGCACAGATCACTCCCGAGCTGTTTCTGTCATTTTCATAGCTGCTCAGTTAAGACTGTGGCACAGTTGGCACCCTTGATCTCAGAACCTGAGCAAGGGCTTGAGACAACAGTCTGCAGATAAGATGTTTCTTTTTAACCCTACAATAACAGAACTATATGTAGCTAATTATATCCCTTCTGTATCTGCACCTTAAACTGACTTTTGTAAAGTACGCAACTTTTCTAGAACACAGATAGTTTTGGTTCAAATTAACCAATTTCAAGACATCAGTGGTAATCAATCAAGCAGTAAATGAGATAAAGCAACACTTACTCTTCCACATGTATTGGCACCTGGAGCACAGGATCTGCACAAACAGAAGGAAAAAAAAAGTCATAATACTGGCAATTCTTTGAAGTCACAATACTGGCAATTCTTTGAAGTCACCAGATACAGGATTAGGTCAGGCCTGCAACAACTTGCTCACGTTTGAGGCTGATGCACAAAGTTTGAATGTGGCCATCTCAGCAGCCTCAGCAATCCCCTCTTTGATCATGCAACTGGGTTTATAAAATGTTAAAGTACAAAGCACCTGAGAAGTTTTAAACCTTCCGAAGCTCCTTACTCAGTTTTATTCACGCTACTCCCCAGCTACCCCAGGGGGGAGACTTCAAGAAGGCTGTACTGTAGCAGTACTGTATTGTACCTTGAGCATTCCCCTTACTTCTAACTTGGACAGAGCATACAGTATCTGTTAGAACTGCCTGTATACATGTTCATAAGAACTCTTGCTTCAAACACATGTGTGTGCTCACTGGGCACTGCCTGCACACGAGGCAGCCGACCATAACTTACAGCAGCTACTCTGACTGGGCAGGCTTCAACAACCAGTTTTACTTTACTTTCAAGCCCAAGCTACAGCTAATAGAAGTTTGCAGACACTGTGAGAGCACAGATACAAAAGTATATATCTTGATACTTTTTAATATGCATTTTATGAATTTCTGCTACTCTGTGTCTCAAATATCCTGTGTATCAGACAGGTAAGGTACCTTTTAGCCAGCTCAGCTTGTAATTTAAGATGCAACATGCAACTGAAAGCCCAGTGCTACCCCTATTGAAATGAATCAGAAGACTGCCAATGACTTCGGAGAAACACTACAACACCAGCCAGAAGAAACCCCAAGGTAAAACCTCTGTGATCAGCATATAAGTGAAAAGAAAACCAGAAGTCTGCCAAGGGCTACACAAAACCCAAAACCTGATTTTTGTTTCACTTAAATAACCTCCCTGCTAAAATTTATCCAAGGATCCCCATTACACAGAAATCAAAAAGCTTGGAAACAATCTCACAGCAGTTGGCATTTCAAGTGATCGGAATCACAGTTTAGCTTTCATCAACAAAAAAGTTACGAAATAAAACCTGACAATGATAAATCTAAATCCTTACATATTAAAAGGTAAGTTGAGAACAACAATGTAAGGTGATATAACCTCAAAATTACTGAAGTTCCCAGTTTGGAAGACATACTCTACAATTTCCAAGACAAACCCGTGTGCTTATTTATAGCTACACTGTCAGAAAGGAGTTCAGACAGAATGCAAGGTATATTTAGTTCTGCACGAGAAATCAAACCATTACATTTGAATAAGCCCCACTAAGATGATGAGACATGACCAAGCAAATAAACGCTGTTTTTTCACCTGTTCTGTCTCCATGCAAGCATCATGATGCAACAGGAAGGAAATAAGAACAAGACAATGATTCTTTGAGAGCCTTTGACTGGGAAACTGGCACAGATTCTGCACAGCTCAAGTGTACTCTGATATTTGCAGAGCTAAGCAAGACAAGAACAAGAAATTCAGGGTTTGTTCCATGGGTTTTAAAAAGTCTCTACCGCTCTGAAGTACACTGCACCACATAAACTGCTGGGTTTGATGGTAACGGCATGGGAGGATGTCCCTTCATTTTATATAACAGATTAAAACAAGACATAAGAACCCCCTCCCCCATGAGATCTCTAGCCACAATGCACCTGAACACAGCAGTCACCAAAAGATGCACATATAGTACCAGAAAGAAAGCACAATACAAGGAATAACAGTAAGGCTATTTTTATTTTCATCCACCTCTTTTTGCAATAGTAACCACTCTGAGCAGCTTTGTTCAAAACTTTTTTTCTTTTTAAGCCTAAAAGTACTCCAGATACATCCTCAAAGCTGTTAGAATAACCTGTTCAAAAGCATATTAAGCTTCTGGGAACAACCCAACTAACTGGAGAGGGAGCAGTGCTCTACTCAAGCACTGAACCATACTGGGACTAGCAAACTCACTGCTCAAGGAGCAGACATGTCATGTTCCTGCTTTACCTATTTTCCTTATCACATGGTTACCCACCACTGCACTGGCATCTCCCACACTGGCAAGGCCAGTGTAAAACATCAGTCTCTCTCCACATCACAGTAACTTTCCTCTAATGCAGGGATCTCGCAGAGCTGAGTGCCAGCTGCGGGAAGAAACCCACTGGACACCAGACACAGCCTAATCATTCATTCTACCTTATACCCAGAGCTTCCTACATAAGGCAGCAAAAATGCCAAGGTAATTTAGCTGATGGTCCTAGGCACTGACAGTCATAGAAGACGGATGGCAAGAATACCTATCTTGAGCAATTTTTCTCCTAATGATGAATTATCACTGCTACCACTGTTCATTGCTGTAAGATGGGAACGCCATACAAGCGGAGAGCTCCACATTGTTGCATAAACTCCATTTAATTTATTGAGAATCCAAGTACACATCAAAAGGCCTAAGAATAATTATCACTGAAACAAAGGAGGTAATTGATTCATTGTTACATATCTGTCTTTACAGGCCATGCTGCTTAGCCAGGCCTTTACTCCATTAACTACATCAAGCAATTCATTTCTATCCCTTGTGTGAAGACCTTGGTTTCAGGATACGTTGGGAGGGAGCCCCTGCTCCAGACTTTCAGTTGATAATATGCTAATTATTTCTCAGTGTTTGCTTCAAGTATTCCATGAGCTTTATGATATCTAATGCAACACATGAGGACTTACATCATCTCTCCATTACTAAACAAGGTAAGCAAGAAAAAGCATACTTTCAATGGCCATATAAATGATCACTGAAAGTTAGTTCAACATCTGCAGTTGAACTGCTAGGTTGAACTACATAAAAGCAAACAGACTCAAATGTTTCTCTAAGCTTAAGTGAAATGAGCTAAAAGAATAAAGAGATATTAGAAAATATAGGCTAGACTTCTGATATTAACAAATGCTCTATGGGGAGGGAAACTGAGTTTTGCAAAAGAAACATCATCACAAATCAGCACACAATGGCACCTGCTTCAGTTGAAGCAAGACTGGCAAATGCTACAAGCATTGCTAAAGGCAAAAGCCAAATAAACTCTGCAAGTCTTTTGATGAACTAATTACACAGAGTTTCACTTGGTAAAGAAATAAACTGTCGCCTGTGGTAATGATGACTATTGCTTGACAACAGCAGTCTTCAACAGGCTTGAGCAACTTTGTCCTATCTACAAACATCTCCTCAAACGATTCTTACTGATAACAAAGCCACACGACTTGTTTTTGAAGTGGTAACCGACGGCATACACATTGTTTAAGTATAAAGCATAGTAACATAGCTTTTCTTTAACATCACTTTCCAATCAGCCTAGGCAAAGCATAAGAAAATAGTTTCATGTCCAAATTATCCTCAGAAACCTTGAAACTTAATTTTAATATAAGGACAGCTTATTGTCTGAATTAAATGGAAGTGTGAAGTTGCTATATAAAATTACAATATAGAACTAGTACTACCTGAATCAAGCTCCAAATTGCTTAACTGCACTGTTACTGATGTAACACACATGCACTTTACAGCAGAACAGTACAACGAGATTTCCTCAAACATACTGGTATTTCAGGTGGCTTTCAAAGAATGCTCACGAAAACTTGAACAATGACAAGAAATTTCAAAAGACAAATTCTGTTTTCTAGCAACTGATCCTGGTTTGTCCATGACTTTTGCAGGACAGTCTGGTTAGTAACACTTTCCTATAGCTCACCTTCTGCCCCCAAAATATAGTGAACACAGAACAGCATTTTTGGACTAATAACTTATTTTCACTTAATTTTCTAAGACTGAGCAATCTATTTAAAGAAAACCAACTTATAACAACTTTATCAACACACGTAGCCTACAATTCAATAAATGACGCTGGAAATCCCACGAATGCCTCCTCAACTTCTGAAGCACTCTTACATATCATAAGACATGAATGAAAGCCTTATGACAAGTTCCAAGCTGTTCAGCATGGGCTGTACAGAAGCACCATGCTCATGAGAAAGCCCATCAACATTTGTTTGGCATCCTGCCTTCACTATCAAGAACAATAGCACTTCATCAGAACTGAAAAAAAATAAAAACACCCTGGTTTTACTTGTGTTCTCAGTAACTGGAATGTGATTTACTAACACAGATAAAGAAGAGGCAGATAGAACAGATTAAAAGGTTGTCACAAAGTTGCAGGAAATTTTTTTAGTACTTACTGGCACATAAACCAAAACTGTGATTATTTTGATAGCTTCCAGAAACACTAAGGTGTTGTATATGAGCTGTTAGAAGCGGTTGATATCAATATCTGATTCATTTCTATGCATGAGGCTACTCACAATGGGGTGAACACAAACTAATGGTGAAGTTTATTTTCTGAAACAAAAGGAATTCTCCTTTCACTACCAGCATCATCCACCTGGAAAACCAGGCTGTGGGGAGCCACTCATCTACAGTTTTACCTACTGAGGTGATGTAGATTTTCTCATTTTCTTAACACGTTCATGATCCTGAACTAAGCTTGTAGTTCTGCAAAGACACTTTGAAGACAGACAGTGAACTCTTTACAATCACTTTGATGTGGTTTGGGACATATTCCAACTTCATTTCAAAGTTTGCTTTCAAATAAGAACTCACTTTCAAATAAAAAGAGAATCTTGAGTTTAATTTATTGTTGTCAGGTTTTACAATAGTTTTCATATGCATGATTACAGACTAGTAAAGGAACGAGTCGTCTTATAACTGAAGTCACCTTTTGCTGCACAATGGGCAAACGGAAAAACCTCTTGCAAAAGTCAGAGCGAAGGCCTTATCTCCAGGGTTAACATGCTAAGACTGGAAACACTAATCCTGCTTTCGAAACTTCCCTGAATTGCAGTTCCCTGTAATTAGGTAAGTCATTCTAATAGGCCCGATCTGTTCCAATACCAACAGTGATGATAACCACTGAACAAAGCAGTAAGTATTCTCTATCAGAACAAAAACCTTACAGAGAAAATCTGATAAAAATACATCTGCCTCTCCCTTAAGCTGCCATTTGCTGCAGCAGAGGAAAAAGCCAACTTCTTGCAATGCCCTACATAAAGCTTTCAGAATGATATCCTGTCCAAAAAACTTTCCACTTTCTAGACTAAGAAAAGGTATAGAAAAAAAGCTATGGAGTATGTGGGAGAATGAGTTGGGAAGCAGGACACCATCCTGTAAATACCTGCAGTGCTAGAGTGAAGACCAAGTCTTCTATAAATATTTCCATGGATTTGCAATTTGTTTTTCCTAAAGCCTCCACTACGGTAGATTATGTTAATGATTCCTACATTGAAACCCTACAACTCGATGCAAACTAGCTTTAGCTTTCTGATCTGGTAATACACATCTGTACATAAACAAGCACGTGCACACACTATGAGTAACATTATTGTCACTGATAGTCTTCCTTCAATTAATTCAGCAAAGTACATCAATGCCCACAAGCACAGGAAGTTCAAGGGCATCAGAAGAATAGAAATACCATTAAAAAGACTGCTGATACCTCTCCATGTTATTGTAGAACTTCAAAAACTTTATCCTGTGAGAACTGAAAGGCTTTCAGTTTTACAATTTAATAAAAAGATTTATAAAGTAACTGTGTATCAAGAAATAGAGAATTAAAAGGGCATTGACCCTAGATTATAAAGATTTATTCTAGACCTCCAAGAGTTTATTCCTAAGTAAAACAGCTATTAGAAACCTGTAAACATGATTGTCCAGTCATTTCGTAAATTATTTGGCACAGTTATGCTTCTCTGAAATTCCCATTTGCCCTGGCAGCAGGCAGATGTCCCAGACAAGTTTCAGTTGCATCATGACCAGAAAATATTTGTGCCTCTATCATTTGCTTGTGAGTGGGCAGAAGTATACATGTTTCAGGTTATACTGAAATAATTCTAACCCATACTTTGCATACATATATGGAAAAAGCCACATATATATATACACAATATTTGAAACTACAACCATAATGCTAAATATAACGTGTTTGACTTTTCTTCATGTTTCACAAACACATGATAAGATAAAATTAGCCCTTTGACCAAACGCCAAGTCTTCTGCAGAAGATAGAGTTGCCTATTTTCATTGCTGAAATGTGCCCTTAGGTAGAACTGATGACTGAAAAGGAGAAGTGGGGGATTCTGAAACAGCAAAAGAGTTGCTGCCCCACTGGAATGA